>LPNX010905754.1:0-47542 GCA_001517045.1 Pseudotsuga menziesii | reverse complement strand
ATTTTAAATTCACTACCGTCGCTTAAGCGACAGCTCTATCTGTCGCAATTGCGATGCTTCTTGTTAATACACGTCGCTTAAGCGACGGTTCCTGGCTGGATATGCAAGGTTTTTTTTTCTTTAAATCAGAACGAGCTGTCGCAAATGTGATGCTTCTTGTTAACACATGTCGCTTAAGCGACAGTTTCAGGCCGGATATTAAAGGTTTTTTTTTTTAAATCAGATCTAGCTGTCGGCAATGCGACGATTCGTCTTCATATCCGTTGCTTAAGCGATAGCTATATCTGTCGTTTTTGCGACGCCTTGTCCTGATATCCGTCGCTTAAGCGATAGCTATATCTGTCGTTTAAGCGACGCTTACTCTTTAAAGCCATGGTTTAAGCGACGGTTATACCTGTCGCTTATCCGACGGTTGACATTTAACCGACGGTTAGTTAAGTGTCGCTTAACCGACGGGTACTTAAGTGTCGGATAACCGATGCCAAGTTTCTGACGCTTAAGAAAAAAACAAAGTGTCGTACATGCGACAAGAAAGTGTCGAAAATCCGACATGACGGCTGTCGGATTTTGGGTCAAAATGTAGTAGTGAAATCACAAATATTTTGAATGGTAAAGTCATAGCAAAAGGTGTTGTTGATCACACTTCAAAGGTATACATGTTTTCCCATTTTTTACCCTACTCAAACCCCTCTGCTCTTCTGATTCATGCTAATGAGGAAAGAAATATTTGGCCATCTTAACTAGAAGTATATTTCTGATTTGAGTGAAAAAAGATATGGTCATAAGGTTACCAAAGATCAAGTTTTCCAAGGGATTATGTCAAGGTTGTGTTAAATTTTCATATGCTAAGATAGATCATTAGTATTTCATTTCGAATTCATAACAAAAGCATATAAACAGGATCACTGAAAGATAGACAAGCACAACCATACAAAAGGAACACAAAGATTTATCCTGGGAAAACCCTAAAGGGAAAAACCCAGCAAAATCTTCCTCAATATAGATTCCCCAAAAAGATAAAAGGTAAAACCAACAAGGATATCAAAGCCTGGTCCTCCTCCTTCTCCAACTACTCTTCTCTTCTCCACTAATGCGCTATGCAAGTGAGAGTGTGTGTCTCAAATGAGGAGCACTACACCTCTATTTATATTCATATGTTCACTTAAGTTAACTCATTTGACATGTAGGCTCAAGTTAAATCATGTAGGCTCGAGTTACACATGTAGGCTCAAGTAACCACACTGGGGTGCTAATGACCCACCTTTACAATTAGAGGGGACTACCTCATGACTCTTATTAGTTCTTTCGATTAGGAGCATCGGGGTACAATGTAATACAAGTGGTTCTCCCGGTAGGACCATCAGGGACAACAAAAAGATACATATAGAATATTCTTCGAAGTTACAATATTTCAACACGTTGTATCCTAGGAAAACACCTAGAGCACAAATTTGAGAGAGCTAGTCACGAGAGAACCTATGCAACTCTTGAGTTGATCCACAGTGACATTGCTGGTCCATTTCCTCACATGTCCATGAGTCAAGCCAAATATGCACTGAAACTAATAGATTACTTTTCCAGGTATTATTGGGTTTACTTCCTAAAGCATAAGTCTGAAATTTTTGACCTCTTCAAAGTCTTTAAAGCCTTGGTTGAAAACCAGTCTGGGAGGAAACTCAAGATCCTCGGATCTAAGAACGGTGGTGAGTATCTCAAGTCTGAGTTCATTCAGTATTGTAAATATGCAGGTATTCATATGTAGCATTCAATCCCTTACACACCACAACAAAATGGTGTTACTGAGAGAAAGAACAGGTCACTGAAGGAGATGGCAACCTATATGATGGAGGCTAAGACTTTGCCACCAAAGTTTTGGGCCGAGGCTATAAAATGTGCGTCCTACATCCAAAATAGGGTGCCTCATAAGTAGCTTTATGGTATGAATCCTTTTGAATCTTGGAGTGGGCACAAACCAGATGTGACCCATTTCAGGATTTTTGGCTCAAAGGCTTGGGCTAGAATTCCAACTAAAAAGAGAAAGGCTTTGCAGCCCCAAAGCCAAGAGTTCCTATTTGTTGGGTATTCTAAAGATTCAAAAGGGTAAAATCTGACCAACTTGAGCACTAAAAATTCTTTCATTGAAATAAGTGTTCAGTTCCAAGAAGAGCCTTTAGTAGCAGTTGAAGTTGGAGAGTCTTCTTCACCAGCAGATCCATTAATTGTAAGTGGAGAGACTAATGAGTTTGTTGATTTTGATATGTATGATAATTATTATTTGATTGCAGATCATGACAGTCCTAAAATACCAAAATGGGCAGCAATACCATTCATGGAGCTGGGGAACTAGCTGGAAATCCTAGTGACACTAGGAGGACTAGATCTCAGTTTGAGAGTGCCCTTTGTATGAAATATCCCTTATTTGTTGAGAAGTGCTATCTAATGGTTGAATCAGATCCATAGACATATGAATATGCAGCACATGATCCAATATGGAAAACAACCATGAAAGAAGAATTCATCTCACTCCAGAAGAACAACACTTGGGAACTGGTTGAACTTCCCCCAGGGAGGAAGCTAGTTCAATGTAAGTGGGTTTTCAACACTAAGTTTGCTGTTGATGGTTCACCTTTGAAATATAATTCAAGATTGGTATCCAAGGGCTACTCACAAGTACATGGTATTGACTACAATGAAACCTTTGCACCAGTGGCAAAGATGGACTCCATAAGGCTAGCTTTAGCCATTGCAGCTTCAAAGTAGTGGGAGGTAGATCACATGGATGTGAAGTGTGCTTTCATAAATGGAGATCTCACTGAAGATATTTACATCCAAAAACCTCACAGTTTTGTTTCTAATCCATCTTTAATGTGCAGGTTAAAGAAATCATTGTATGGGCTCGAGCAAGCCCCCAGGGCTTGGTATTCCAAGATTGATGGCTTTCTACTGTGATTGAGTTTTGTTCGATGCAAGTCTGATCCTAATGTTTATTTGAAGCTGATTCATGGTTCTTTGATGATTATTGTCTTGTATTTGGATGACCTTTTGATTACAGGAAGTTCAAAGAAAGAGATTTCCTCCTTGAAGGATGCAATGAAGCATGCATTTTCTATGACTGATTTGGGATTGTTGAGCCAATTCTTGGGTCTCAAAATTGCTCAATCCCAACATGGAATCAAATTACATCAGTCCAAGTATGCCTTAGATTTGGTGAACAAGTTCAACATGAAATATTGCAAGCCAAGAAAGACTCCTTTCCTTTCAGGAGTTAAGCTTGAAGAAGCAGGTTCTTCTCCTATGGTAAATAATACACTGTATAGGTAGTTGACTGGGTGTTTGATTTATCTTACACACACTCAAACTGATCTATATAATGCAGTTAGTGTGGCTTCAATATAGATGGATTAGCCTCATGAGATCCATTGGAGATCAGCCAAAAGGATCCTTAATTTTGTTCAAGGAACAAAAACTCATGGGATCTTCTACAAAGCTAAATATGATCTTGATTTGATTGGGTTTCCTAACAGTGATTGGGAAGGTGACAACACAGATAAAAATCCAACATCAGGATATGTGTTCATGCTTGCAGAAGTACCAATCATCTAGTCAAACAAGAAGCAGAGTGCCATAGCACTCTCATATACAGAAGTAGAGTACAAAGGAGTTGTAAATGCAGCAACTCAATGTTTGTGGTTGTAGGGAATACTTGGAGAATGTGGCTTCGAATTAGAGTTTTCAACTATTATCTACTGTGATAATCAGAGCACCATTCAAATCTGCAATGATCCAATTCAGAGACAGTGAACCAAACACATTGAGATCCATATGCACTACATCAGACAGCTTGTGCATGATGGCACCATTCATCTACTCTTATGTGCATCTTCAGAACAAGTAGCAGACATCTTCACCAAAGTTTTTTGTGAGAAGACATTTAGCAATTTCAAATCACTACTGGGGATTTCTAATCATGCTATGAAGCATGATTGATGACAATATTTTCGAATTTTGTTTTACTGTCCATGTTTAAGGGAGGATTTTCCCATTGGGTTTTCGCCTCTTTCCCTGGTTAAATGGACATGCAGTATGTAAAGGGTGACTAAGCCTTGTTGCTAGGCCCTATATTTTTCTGATATTTACTCATAAATTCAGGCTTAGGGGGGGGTCTTAGAATAATCAACCCATAGTTACCCACCTTAGACATTAATTAAATCATTTTTGTCTTATTACCTAGTCTCCTAGATTCCAATCTATGCTACTTGCCTTCTATGTGTCATAGAAGTAAACACTTGCTAAAATTGAGTCATGGAGTGCTTGGAAAACGTCTTGAAAACCATATTTAGCATGTCTTCTTTATTCCAGATCCTCCAAAGCACATATCTACTTTTTCTGTAAAGCTGCCTGTTTTATTGAGAATCAAGGAAAAAGGGAAAGCTAGACTAGGTGTAGTTGACTTGCTTTTTTACCACATCATCCTCCATCCTTTTCTCCTAATAAAATCATGTATGATTTTTCTTTCCATCCCTTATTATCTTGCCTACTTGACTTTTCCAATTCGTGAGCATCCTTGTGGATTTGGAAACTGCTTTATGCACCTATGGGGGATTTGACTAGATTTACTAAGCCTACTTTTTGACTATTTCAAATGGCATCCTTATGCATTCAAATATCTCATGTAATTATATATTGCAGTAGCGTATTACTTCACAAGTTTGGCTATTGTACACTTATTCAATACAGATTAGTGTTATGCTCCAATTTCAGTCTCCTTTGATGTTCATTTTGCATGTTTGATTACCAATTTTGTGAGTGTAATTGTTCTATCACATGGGTTCAATTTCCACACATCATACTATTAATTAAAATTTATAAATTTTCATCCTAGTATAGTATTTTCATATTCATGATTATTTGTTTTTTTACAAATAACCCCTCGTAGTATAGAACCACTAAGGGTTAGGAATACACAACATTAAGATAGGCTGGGAGAGACATTACAAACTATGCCTTAACCTTCTTTTTGGATCTTCAATTCAATATATATGGTTGTCACTTGACATTATTTGGATATGGTTTTAGAGGAATATTTATTTCACCCAGAACTCTGACAATCACTTTCATTTCCGATAAATTTTTCGGGAATAAATATTGGAACTCATGTAACAAATCAATAATTTTCTCTGCCGACTCATCATCCTAGTAATCCCCAATACAATAAAATATTGGATTCCCAGAGGAACCAATATTCGCCTTCTTAATTTTAATGGGTTTGAAAATTTGTCGGTTGATGGGCCTGGTCCCTCCACTAATTAACTACCTTCACATTCGAGGATATGAATTTCACATGAATCATCATATTTAGGTTCCCCAACTATGTTGTATCACTCCATCCAGATCTGAACTGTAGCATTTATTTGGGGAAAACTTGATACTAGAATAGGGATGTCCTAAAAAATCGTGTCTTTAATAACTTCTAGGGCAGCATCAATCATTGAATTGTCATCCAAAATTCTAAAAGTATGTTTGAAACTATTATCTAACTCATCTCAGTCTACAGTTCCCTGTCACAGTTCGATCGATGTATACCAATTTCTTGGTATTGTGTTGATAGTATGTATAAACAAATGTACCCATTCTTTTCTAGGTGTTGTCCTTCATGTCACACGATAGTTTTCAAGATGGTTGACAAGATTCATCAAACCCATATACTTTTGACTGACAAAAGAAAAATTCTCACTAACCATGATTTCTAACAGCCTTCGACACTAAGGCCATTGCAAAATGGATTGTTTATCAACAATCCAGCATCTTCCAGGTGTAGATTTTAAGTACACATCAAGGGATAACAAATGTTGAGGTTCTAGCACCTTATCTTCAAATTCTATTAGAAATGTATCCAGATTAGGCACTCCTTCATAAGTAGGAAAATCACATACCTCTATACCCACCCATCGTAAACATGTTGTGATTCTTGCACATTTCTACATCAACACTTCATGCAATTGGTTTTGCCAATTTTCCAATACTTCACCTGAATCTAACGAACAAGAACTAACACTTCTCCATCTCAATTTATGTCATCTATAGGATTGATGTAGTTATATATCGTAGATTAAATATTATAAATATCATCCAAATTCCCTTTTTGACACTCACCCTTCACTAGATTGACATATCCCTGGCCCTCCAAAGGAACAACTAGGGTGACTACTCGCATTTCTGAGTCTTCAAATAATAAAATGTGCTTCTTAAATTTTATGATGGTCTTATTGTCAATAACACGATCGATCCCTAGAAGTGCTCGATAATGATTTGTATCATCAAAAATATCTATTACATCAAAATATGCTTGGGTTCATTTCCCTTCCACCTTGACATGAACATGTGGTAGTTGACCAATAGGAAAAACCTTCAACTTATTAGCTAACATCAGTTGAATATAATACCACATTAACTTGGGATTCCCCATTATTTCCCATGTTTTCTTTGTTAGAATGTTAGCATTGGACCCCAAGTTGATAATAATAAAATCCATACCATAATCACCTATTTTAGCATTCATGCATAGATCTCGAACAATCTTCATTCTTTTATGAATATGATTGACATTTTTCTCTGGTCACAAACTTATCTGAGGTTTTTATATTAAGGATTATTTCTCTTCCAGAGCATCTTCATTGTTAGTAAGGGTTAAACAACTCTTCAAGAAATTATTCAAAATGCTTACAATTTTCTGTCGATTTTTCTGGACACGATTGGTCAAATCTTGGTGGCATATCAATGATTGGTCCTTCTTCAAACACCAGAAAATTAGTAGATGTCGAAGAACGATTTCTATCCACAAACTTATTATGTGCATCGAAGAAGAATCGCTTTTCCTTCCTAATGTCAAATTGTTTGTTCTTTTGCATTGCAGGTCATAATCTTGTATTTTTCCATGGTTCTCCTTGATCATCTCTAGTCACGACACCCCCATTTTTAAAACAACAATGGTAGGTTCTCGGGGCTCAACGAAAAAAATTTGAACATTCTGATTCCAATTTGGGAATTGGTTCTAATTCCCATTTATTTTTTCTTTCCATTTGGAAATAAGATGTGGACACTCCTGAATAGTATGATCCAACTCTTTACAGTATGAACATGTCGATGTAGGATTGGTGCAGTATCTAGGATTGGTGCAGTATCTAGCATAGTGTCCCTTTTATCTACAATTATAGTAGATTATTTGGCCTTTCCCTCAACCTCCAAAATCACCAAACCCACTTGGTTGAGGGAATTGTGCATGAGCTCGTTCGACTTTCATTTTCTTATCATTCTTCATTAAGTAGGTATCCACTGTCTTTTCCTACAACAACTAGTATTACTTGTAGTAGTTTTCATCATGCTTCACAGATCGACAGAAATGAAAATAAAGACTAGAATATGTACTTACTATATTTTGTACATAAAGATATTATTCTGGAGGATGACCTCTTGTTTGGAATACTCGACACCATGGAATCCCTTGCGAACTTAATGGATTCAATGCGCATGGCATAAGGTAATCTAGGAAGGTTGGACATGAATCCTTATGATGGCCCTCAATTTTACATATCATATACCAGAATTATTCATGTATTTCCTTTCCCTTATTGATATCATGTATTTGCAACAACATATTAGCTAATTGCAACTGAATTTGCACCATTCCCGCACCCATTTCCCCAACTGGTGAAGCTTCTAACTTCATAGAAATATCGATATATTCTATTTGGGACACTATATTTTGTTGCATTAGGGGAACATGAATATGGGGTAACAACAGAACAGTGAGCCACTCTTTATGTTTTACATCAGACATTTGGAAGCTTACCATAGACATCTGGGTCTTAAATTTCTGGTCAAAATCCCATACAAACTCACCCGACATCTTCTTGATCTCCTTCAACTCTGTGAAATGTTGCGACTCATATTTGGGTTTATTAAATTCATCTATTAACCGAGTTCAGATCTTATCCAATGAATTTTGAGGGTTTCCCATAGGAACCATATAAAAATTCTTATACCAATCAATAACATGAGCCATAAAGGTCATGATCATATGATCTCTCTTTATTTCTTCATCTTGGACCTGTCACACGGTCCAAATATATTCGTACAAAAACCAATATTGCTCAGAGTCTTCAACCCATTCCTCTTAAATATAGGAAACTTTATGTCTTCCCAATTCATTCTATGCCTTTGGGGTATTAATGAATGCGAATTAGATGGACCACCAGAAAGAGATTTTTACCACTATCTTGGATATTACTATTTCTTTGATTCGATGGAAAGAACTTCAAAACACTCTTAGGTTTTATTTCTAATACTGGATATGTACACAGAGTTGTAGGTATGTCGTAGCATTTGGCCTCGTACAGATCGGGCGCCTATTCCTCTCATTAAGAAAGAAATCGATAATCCTCTTCCCTACCGCAAGACTCTTCATGAATTCATGGAACCAACTCGTAGTCCCCTCTTTTGGTTGCACTGCAAATGTCTTTTGTTGTTGCAATTCTCCTTTTTCCCGACCTAGATCTTCTCCCACTCCTCAGGAAATCACCCTCTTCATCATTCTCGCTACCAACTGGGAATATCTCAACTTACTCTACCTGTTGTTTTCATGCTTTATTCATGTCATTACCCATGTCCTATGTGCATAATGATTTACTCATCAGATTCCATCCTTTATATTCTCTTTTCACATAATAGCATTTTAATCCATAGTTTTAAGGACTTCAAATATGTTCCTCTGGGACCTTGCAAAATTCTCTCTAATAGTATCTACATCTTAATAGTATCTATATCAATCCTAGTAATATATCCTTCCCAAATACTATGAACCCAAAAGTCAACAGCCCTAGAGATAGAATTACTAACACTCTCTAGCCATCATACTAGTTAAGGAGTCCACCCCCTAGGTTCTTCGCCTTGAAATGTTTTCTTCTGGAATACTAGCCTCGCCAACCATTCATAAAATATAATAGGGAATTCACTAAAGAAAATATCATGAATATCTAAATAAATGTACCTTCCTAACCATTCCCCTAGAATCAATCACAATCTCTTACTTTCTTCATGTCCAAATTCAGAGATTTTTAGTTGACCCTGTTACCACCTAAGTTGTACTTAGTGGTTTTTTATCAAGTGAGCCTGGTGAACCGGACAAGGTTAACTTGTTTAGACTTCAAAAGACCTTTGCAAGTACTTCTAGGAAGTGCTTGTTGTATCATATCACATGTTCATACCCCATGGGGGAATTGTAATAAATGTTCTAGCATGATAGTGTCTGTAAAAGACTCGGTTTCTTAGACTTAATTTGTCAATCCGATCAGCCTAGGGTGTTTTTTCCCTTGGTTATTATTGGTTGTTGAATAAATGACTGATAATTTTTGAGTTTTTCACTCCATACCTCCAAAGTTGGGGTGGTTGGCTCGGCATTTAGGCCTATTGAGGTTATTAGAGTCTATGTGTCAATGTATAGACATGCTAGACATCATTTTTGAGTCATATGAACATGTCTAAGTCGCCCTAGGTGTTTTTCAATTTTTCAATTTTTTAGTTTTTTCAGTGTTTTTTTTTATTAAAATTTAATTTTTCCAAAACTTAGGCTATTTTTTAATAGTTTAATTGGAAAATTTGATTTTGTAATAAAAGTGGGCCAAATAATCGGTTTCAGTCATGTAGGTGCTCATTTTCAAGCTAAGAGCACCATGTAAACCCATGGACCCACTTTTTCCTAAGTTTTGAGTGATCTTCCATCACTTAGGTCAGAAAGCCCCAAAAATCAATTGTTGATCATTTTAATTAATAAATTGATGAATAATGGAGCAAATCCAAAATCAATAAATCAGCGGATACTCAACCGATTTGACTGAAATCAATCAGATCTGGAGCAGATTGACTGGATCTGACAAATCCTTAACTGAAGGAGGGGATCAAATCAGATCCAGAGTTGATCTACAGCTGTCTTCATGGGGAATTTCACCCTCTCTCTCTCTCCTCCACACGTGTGGACTCTCTTGGATGCTCTGTGGGCCGATGTGTCGGTGTATGGGTTGATGTGTCAGCTCAATCAAGCCCTCGGTTGACAAGTAGGCTCAGTCCAGCTTTAGTTCTGCATAGATGAACTCTCCATCAGTTGAGTTCACTTGATTCCATGAGGAATTGCGCCCCCCCTGGGCTAGATGGCTTGTAATTTGCATATATCCAGGCACAGCCTCCTCTTCCAAGCTAGTTAGAACTGGGATTGAGGTGCTGCTGCTATTGTAATTCTGTAATTCTTCATTTGAAATAAAGAAAAACTTTGGAGGAAATACGGTGTGGTGCCATTACATGTGTGGATGATTATTGCAATTGTTTTACTGAGGTAACCTGTATCTATGGTCATTTTTTGCTAATTTCTTGTAGATATGTGGTTAAGATTGGTAATTAGCTTATTACAATATTGATAGGAAAGGTGTTGTTCAATAAGTTTATTGACTATAACTCTCCTTGGATGCATTTTTAGAGATCTATATTTAGCATGTCCTATAAGCTTATATGCATGTTATCTTGAATCTCTTTGTATGTACTAATCAGATCTCACAAGTTTCTTGGCAAGTTCTTTGATTTCAGCTGAGTTGCAGGTTCATACTTTGGAGAGGATGCTGATCTAGTTTGCTTATTCATTCTCCTCAAAACATTTCAAAGGAATAGTCCCTTGACATTCCACCTGAAAGCTCTACTGCGGATCTTCAAGGAAACCATCACTTTTCTCCTCTTCTTCCTCCCTCAAAATCAACACTTTACCCGGTTACTTGGCTCAGTTCATAGCTGTGATTTCATTTGGATCTGTTTCATCAAAGTAAAATATAAATATATATGATTTTTCATAGTGCATAACCTAGATCTTGCACTTAAAAAGGTTTCATAAGCATTCTAGATCTAGCTGTAGGGAAATAGTCTTTTTTGCATGAAAATTTAAAGGAAACTTGTAGATCGCATGCATTAGATTTCCTTTCGCTGTTATAAAATTCAATATTCTGAAATATCAGTCCATTTTTGTTGGCTGCACAAACATCAAGCCAAGATCCCAAGGAAAGCTTGCTTTCCTTGGTTCCTTTTCTGCCTGTTTAGCTAGTTTTAACTTCATTTTTTGTGAGATAAGGTAGGCTGATCCAAAGGTACTCTTAAATTTCATTTGGGAATTTTTTATTCTAATATTATCACTGTATTTTATCATGTATGACATAAGGGAAAGTAATTTTCTGTCTGAAGTGGCCTCAGGAGCGCTCAAATCCCCCGAGGGGTCTCCTCTTTCACTAAAAACTCAAGACTTTTCCAAAGTTGTAAAATCTTGGTTTCAGCCTATATAAGGACCAAGAAATTTATGATATAGCATTCCTTTGATACTGTAACCATTAATAAATAAAATCATTTTTGGAATAGGCTCTTTCAAGCCCATTCCCCATCCCCCCTAGGGGGATTCGCGTCGGTGCCTTTTTCGTCGATTTCTGTTTATTTCTTTTTTCCTAGCATTGATATAATTTGCAGGTTAGTATACTTGATTTTTTTATTAATTCCATACTCCATATCTTACATTTCAAATTAATCGTAATACTTACCCCACGATTTCCCGATTGACCCGAAAGGGGAAAGAGATTCGTGGTAGGATTAATTAAGAAACTAGAACTGTGTATCTGTTTTCTTTTTTCTATCATTTGTTTATCAGCAACTTTAAAATTAACCCCTCCTTGATTCCCCGATTGAGATACACTTGGATCGAAAGAGGTTCTTGGAGGCTTTTCTTTTAAACAAGAACATCTAGTTTAAAACTTACTAAAATTGACAAGACTCCAGTGTGTATGCTCTACACTTGGCTGCGGTTCATCCGATCAGTCAAGCTGTATCAAAAGCACTTGGTTGACTAATATAATTAGGACTCACTCTCCCCAACTGACAAACCATCAAGTGAAAATCCAACACCTAGATCAAACCTCTATGGTGGCAAAATACCCAAAGGAAGCGGGAACTTCTGAAAAGTGACCTCGGGGCGCCGATCTCTGTCACACCCTAACGGGTGTGTTATGAACAATAGCCCCATAGACTCCATTTCAGCCCACATATTCCTTGCGGGTAGCCGTAAATGTTTAGTTTTGGACATACTCCAAGTACTCTCGGGTATATCTGGAGTCCCCCTTTTGCCTAATTTAATCAACTCATACTTCAATTTTAACTTAAAACATACCAAGATGCAATCGCAAAACATTCACTCCAAGCACATGCAAGCACATTGATCTGATTGATTTGACTCCATTTTAAGACACTGGTCATTTTTGCTTCATATATATATTGTGTATCAGCTTTGTGCTTTCGTGTGTTTATTTTCATATCTTGTCATCTTTAATTGTCTATAGTTAAAATATTCAAACTCCTAAGTAACTAATTTAGTTTAACATCATCACACTAAGAAATCATCCTTAGTAACTTAATAGGGTCTACCCCCCTTGGCTTCATTAGGAGTTGAGCCTAAACGGAGGAGTCAAGAACAAGGTGACAGCCTTGACTCGAGACTTGCCCCGAAGGACACACCGAGTGGCTTGAATATTTCTGCCACGTGACCCAGGTGTGTGAAAGGCGGAAACAGACCCAATATTGAATCTCAGGCTTTGTCAGGTGCCAATACATGTCCCCTTCATGATTATCCTAGTCTCAAAAATTAATCCATTTTTTGGATCGCTATGACTAACCCAGGTTCACCTTTCTATCCTGACCAACAAAAACCGAAGGTATCAACCCAACAGAAAATAACCCCATCGGCAACACATGCGACGCAAATGAAGTCTCACATGAGATACCTATAGGGACTATAGGAACTAGGCTTCCTTAGTGATAGAAGGGGATTTTTCCATGCCAATATCCTACAGACCACCCAATGACGTTGACAGATAAATTATCATTGGCATACAACTTAAACAACAACATATGGAAACATTATACAATATTAATCACATTTACCAACAAATTTAAAGAATTATAATTTCATTTCATAAAGCAAAACGTGGATATTATAGTTGCAAAAAATGGTATATCATCACACAAAAATGAGCATACTCCATACGACACAGATAATTTAACATGGAAATCCATACATGATAAAACCACAAAAGTGCTCTTAATTTTGCATGAGTCGTGTCTTTAATTCTTTGGTCTGTGCACACAACTTGCAGATCGACAGTACATTTCCTCCACAAATCTTATCCATTATTCACACTACAACATACAATGTTATAGACTTCTTCAAAACTTAACCTCGACCAGCTCTATCTTATCCTTTGAACCCCTTTAATCGTAACCATTTTCATTTTTATAGGCTCTAATGGTTGATTTTACATCCCGCGTCAACTAACCATAAGTGGGAAACCTTTCTAACTCACCACATACATTTAATATTACCCAAAAAATTGCGCAAAATTATGGAGTTAACCATTTCCACTCGCGCTCCCTCGTGACCATGTTCACACTTCAACCAGACTTCTCAAAACTTATAGAAAAAACTTTATATAACTTACCTAGATCCAACAATGGTTATGGTTTCATCACACATATGATGATATAATATCATCCAATGGTCTTATTGCATAATGATTTCATGGTATGATTCAATGAAAAGTGATACTTAGTTATGATGCTTATTTATTTCATGAGGATGGCATGTGAAACTTAGTTGATACTTATTTTTCACATTGATACTTAATGTAGCACTTATTTGTGTAATATATTGTTAATGCATTAAGGATTGGTAGTACATATTAGTTTAGTAAGATGCTTAATGACTTCATAATGATATCGGGACGTGTTATTTTATGTTGGATATTATGTGGTCTCTTCATATGGCAGATATTTAATTGATCATGAAGATATTATAATGGTTTTTATCATATCATGGGTTAATTAATGATGATGAGGTTTTTTTTCATTATATGATTGGTGTAACTTGATCCTATTGTTGTTTATTATGTTATCTCCATTTATAATTTGGATTAAATGATCATGATCATGTTATTACGATTGATTCATCGCATGCCTTATTTAAAATACTCATCACTTCAGTTATATTCTTACTCAATGGACATCTGGGCAATATGTTGTGCCTTAAATGCAGGTGTGTTGGATTTACCAACTGTGAAACACTGACCAATGTGAAGGCAGGTAAGCACAATGGGTCCTTGCAACCTCAGGTTAATTCAATAATGACAAGGAGTTATGGTTAACTTCATAGGCAAGTGAAACTAATCCCTCTTACCCCGTATGCCTACAAAGGAAGAGTCTTGATTAATCATGGTGGCGATAATTTTTTTTCTTGATTTAAGATTCTGTAACTAATAAATGAATGAGTATTATGGAAGCTCTATTCATACTATGGATTGACTTTATTGTAATGCCATTATGTAAATGATTTATTATTCACTCTGAAATATGTTTTATGGGGTTAATAATGATAACATGACTATGGTAGCTAGATGATAACATTATGGTTCATGATGCCATGTAGTAGAATGTGGTTCCTTCACATTCACAATGATGATGATGAGATCTCATGATGAGATATAGTGGGATGTTGTTAATCATATTCAACACATTGATGTATGTTTATGTGATGGTATATTCATGATAACATGCAATTTTTTATTACCCTTGGATATTTTATGATATGTAATAGCTATTAGTTGTGGAGTCTGATCTTCTTGATTTAGAGATCATGTTTCAATTATGTTTGGATACCAGTACTGTTATCAACCTAAATGGCACTTCTCCGTCTGAGGGATGACATTCATTATGTTGGTACACAAAAGGACAAAATAGGATTGAAGTATCCAAAACACTATATATGTGCATGTCCATTGATGCATGATCTCCAGACCAGCTTGCCATATTTTTATTCTGAGTCTAGGGTTGCACAGACTCCTTTTTGCATTACAACTCGCGTGTCACACGTGAGTATTTTCATTGCAACTCGGATGTACATTGAACATGTGAGTATCCTTCTAGAAACAAGCGTGTCATACATGCCTTACTTATATACATACTCACGTGTACCTTGATTCAACATTAAAAAATATAAATCACGATTATCTAAGATTAGTTGAGCCTTAATTCATAACTATCCCAACTATTTCAACCATCATAACCTTCGAAACCTCTCTATTTCCCCATGTATAAATAGAGGCCTTGGGATTGAGATAATCAATCAATTCTAGGAGAGCAAAGTTATGTTGGTGGTATTCCTTCAAAGTCTTTGAGTAGTAGAACTCAGTGTCCATGGTTGCAAAGGAGTCCTTGTGTCAGAAGCTGGGTTGTATTCTTACCTATTCACTATTTGTTAATAAAGAGAATTATTCTTCCAATATTTATATTGTTCTTTTCCCATGTATACTGGTTAATGAATGATTTCAATAGTGATATTAATATGCATTTCATCTAAATTATTATATATATATGTATGAGATATTGCTTAAAGAATTGGCTCCTTGCAGGTGAAGAGAAGCAGCCCTAGAAGCTTTGGAGAAGATTGAAATAGGAGAAGACAAAGCTTGGATTAATCGTCATAAACTAGGTAAGCCAAACTCTCTTCCTATTCCTCTTTCATTCTCTGTGAAAGATGATTGTATTCAAGTGTATTAGTAAGTTGGTAACCCCAGACCCTAGGTTACAAGGGTGTATTGTCCTGTACAACAGAACTGGTGACTCTGCTAGGGAGTCTAGCCTGTTGTGGGTCCATCCTGTAGGTCCCTTTAACTAGTCTTTGTTTTGATTCTGGTTCTGAGTGTGATTATTTTATCTTATCTTTTGATTTATAGTCTAGTATGCCCAGAATTATTTGCTAGTCTTTTGCTTTGAAATTTTTTTAGTAGTACACGTAGGTTGCTTTGTGCACAGTCGCATGTGTGACCTTGTACATGCGGGTTGTTGTCTAAGATAGTCGTGTGTCATATGCATGTTGCTTAAATACAGAGTCGTGTGTGTCTTGTAGCAGCTTATAAGTTGGATAGGGTTTGCTTGTCCTTGTCTTTTTGGATTTTGACCTATTTTGGAAGTATTTTGTTAATGGCATGACTCTATGAGTCTGAATTCTGTCTGTCACACCGTTTGCTTGTTTATCAAGCCTTTGAGATTTTTATTCGAATTTATTTCATTTGTGAAGTCTAGGTGGTCCTCCTGCTTGGCCTATAGGTTGAGTGTCTGTGTCTAGGTCAATAATCAGGACTTTACATACTTTATACTTTGTGTTGCGTCTTGTGGTATCAGTTTGTCACTTTTCTTTTGTGAATCTAGCAAGCTTTTAAAGTTGTTAGTTTCTCCAAGTCAGGGTTTTTTCTAGTCTTCTTCCTCTTGGTTGAAGTGGGTCACTTCGGGATCCTTTTTTCTCATTTTCATTGTTTATATGCTTAGAATAGTCGAATTGATCAAGTTGCATTTATTTGCATTATAGTTTTTTGAAGTTATTTGAAAAGAAAAGACAAAAATATTTTGCATTAGGTTGCATGTAGTATTGCTTTTCGTTATTTTTCAAATAAAATTTCAAAAAATTCCCAAAACGTCTTGTAGTTTCTCATACTTAGCTTTAATTTCATTAACTTGCATTTATAAAAAGAAAAAGTTTGGTTTAAGTAGTTACAATTTAATTTGAAATTTGCTTTATACATCATTTTTCCTTTTCTTATCGAGTCTATAACATCACACTAGTTTTACGCCATCTATCTTTTGACTAAAAATAGCCTACTAAAAAGAACGATATAATTTAAAAATTATTAGTAAGTTTTTCTTTTTAGGTTCTTTCATCTACTAGCTTAGGCTAGACTTGTGGAATAGGAGTTTTAACTCTCCGCAAATACTAAATTGTAATCATAGTTGGCCAATCACTATGTTGGTTGTATCTGGGAAGCTCCTCTCAAACGGGAGTTAAGTACAAGAACGCGTGGAGGCTTGGACTGAGGAGACAGCCCTCCGATTCCTTGTCAAAGTGTAGACCAAGATTTTTATGCATCTGGGGACTTCTGTTAATGCCACCTCTTGGGCCCTGTGTGGTGCTAGTGTTGACAAGGTTTTGGGCTTTGCTACCCTGCCCATGTGTATGAATCAGGCTTGCGACTATCCCCCAGACTGCCAATATAGTTAAGGTAGCCTTTAGTCTCTTTGACATCTAGGTTTCATACATAGGTACACCGAAAGGAAATTTTCGGTTGACCTTGGACGGGCTTGGAAGGTAACCCCAATAAAAGGTGTCAGATGGTGGTTGGGTGATTCCTCTGCTTGTGCCTAAGAACATCTACAGGGATGCTAAGTAACTGTGTCTTAGCTTTCTTCTAGAAAACATATCTTACACCCTTTGTGTCTGCTTTGGATTTAGGAAATTTTGTAGTGAGCGTTGTGTGGTTTGTTTGTGTTTAGTCTGCCTTAGGGTGTGTGAACAGTCAATTTTGTAGCCATGGAGGACCAACCCCTTAGAAGGTCAAGAAGGTTGCAAAAAATTACTCCATCTACTAAAGTGGAGCCTCCACCCCCCTAAAAGGAGGAGATTAGATACAGACAATTATTTTAAACCGGTGGGAATCATTGAAGTTCCAGGTGAACCGGAACTTAGGAAAAACTAGGTTGATACAACCGCAATAGAGATAGAAGACTTGCAAGCTGATGATTTTGAAAGAAACTTTAATTCAACTCTTACTGACTTAAACGATCCCGTGATCATCCAAGTTCTTCCATTTCACTCACCTATGATTGGTGTTCCCATGAGCAGCATTATGGAAAGCTCTATGGAGGGTATTTCTACCCCCACCTCAGCCTTACTGGATGGAGGAGTGCCTTCCCCCTGTACATACTCCTAGACCAAGTAAACCTGCTACACCGTTGTCACCTAGCAGTCAGCTGGTTCAGCCTCTGACTTCCTCGAATGTAGAAGACCCTTCTGGTGGGGTTGTCACTGGGATCCTCAGTGCTCCTTTTGCTTCACCCTTTTTTGCACACACTGCTGAGATTGGTCCTATTGGCTCCTCTTTATTTTTTCATGGATTCTCATGGAATGGGGGGCACATTAACCCATCCACTGCTTATGTAGGACCTACACCTGCATATGTGGGGGTGTAGTTTGGAAATACCAACACCTATGTTCAAGGTTTCCAAAATCTTGTTTCCGCTCTGTAGTGAGAATTTATCCTCACTACAGGGGTAAGAATGGCTCCCTTGTGCCTATAGGGCTCAAGGGTAGGTTCCTACCCTTGGAAAACAGTAAAAAATGGAAGTAAAAATGACCAAAACAGAGCTGCGAATTGATACTGAACTAATCTAAGAAATAACAAGTAAATGGCAGCTATTGTAAAGTACATCTAAGAGCAAATGACAGGAAAAATAAAAGAGAAGAAATGGTGGAGCCTTGTTGAACTTCTCTGCACACAATGGGTTAGGGTTCCGCCTCCAAAACCTACAAAAAAAACCTAAGCTACCATGGAGAAAACCTGCAAACAATTGTTAATGAAAAACCTGCAAATGAAAATATGAGTTAGAAAACAAGATAAGCAAATAAACATAAACAGAAATGAGATTATACCTCACTTAGGTGGAAATGGGCCACCATTCCCTAGCTCATGGGAGCACCTCTCTCTTGGTTGGGAAGCAATGGCTTGGAGAAATGGAGATGGAAGAGAGGGAGAGTGGGTGGTTTGAGAGCAAGAGGTCTCAAAGAATCCATGGGCAGCATAACAATAGGCAAGTGAGGAGTGTTTTGAGAGTGACCCCCCACCCTCCTTATATAGTTTTTCCGAGGGGTTTTAGGGTTTTAAGCCCTTGGTCAAGGCTTTAGCCCCTTTTTTGGGCCTTTATTCCCTTTTGCCCTAACTTTAGCCCCTTTCAGGGTTTTAGCCCCTTTTTTAGGGCTTTAGCTCCTTGGGGTCTATTTTGGGCTCTTTTTTGGGGGTTTTAGCCCTTTTCTTCATCCTTGGGCTCTTTTGGAGGTGTGGGGGTCAAATGGAAGGTCATGGAGGGTCTTATGGAGTGAAATGAGTGTTGTGAGGTGGTGCCCTTGGGTGGTGTAGTCCATTGAGAGCTGTGGGGGGAATTTTTGGGTTAACAAGCTCCATTGACGAGCTCTCCTTTCTCTCTTTTTAGTAGAGGGATACCCACTCCAGTCTTTCAGACTCCAGTTTCATCTGGAGGGGCTAAAACTACCTATACTGGACCGCATAGAAATAATTCACTAGCTTATGGGTAGAATCCATTTCAAATTAGTCCAACTACTTCACAACTAGTATATGGGGGAAAACCCACTTTCACATTTGGGAACAAGGGGACAAGTCCTTCTACCTCCCAAACTCGTGCTTTTCAGGATTCGGTTAGGCCCAAACTTTTGTATCTGGAAACTTTGAACTTTCCAAACTTGAACAAGCTAATGAATGACCCGGTGAAACATAATGTTATGTGGCCACCTGTTCCAACCAAATTTCCTTCAGACATTCCCAAGTTAGAGGGAAAAACTGAAGAAGATCCATGGGCTCATGTCACCACATTCCACTTATGGTGCTCTTCCAACTCACTAAACGATGACAACGTCTGGTTGAGACTGTTCCAAAGGACTTTAACTGGTGTTGTATCAAAGTGGTATATTGAATTTCCTTCAGCTGCATTCGATATTTTTTGGGACTTATTAGAGGGATTCTTGATCCATTTCAAACTTCCTGTCCGGTATGATTCTGGCAGAGACCTATTTTCTACCTTTAGGAAAGATAAAGCCACTCAAATTTTGGATCATATCCAAGAGTGGTGAAGAAGGAAGAGGATTATAAAATCTACCATCCCCCCGAGTTTCTGTTAGAGTGGTTCCTTAAGTCTTTGTTTCCACTTAAGGACATATCCACTTCGGGGGTGACTACTGAAGAAGAGGCCATCCTCAGGGCCCAACAATTGGATTTGATATATGCCTAGTCTCGTATATTATATGAAAGTATGCATGAGGAACCGCGGTCTTCCCATGGTGTCGAGAAACCCAAGCATGGACCCCATGCCAATGGTGTGGTTGGTTCAGTGAGTTATCCCACTGTAGAATATTTGGTCAAACAACTCCATGCGTTGCCCGTCAAGCAATCTAAAATGGAGGTAGCTAAGGATACCTCATCACCCCAAAATGAAAATGTTTTTGCACAATCCTCTCATAAGGGAAATCAGCAGCCCAGTGGGAAGAAGAAGAAGGGGAAGAAAGGTGATGGAAACCGAAACAATCCTAAACCCACAAATAATGTCAATGGGGGCAAAAAAGAAAAGAAGAAAGTGAAATTTCCCTGTAAGTTGTTCCAGGGAGATCATTTGACTCATCAATTCCCTCTCATGGAACAAGCTCAGAAGCTACTCAAAACTCAACAACCGGCTGTTCTGAAGGATCCTTTTCCCCAAGGACAAAATTCAACTTCTGTTTCTAACGTAGCTGGAGTGCCCCTCCTAACCAAAATTATATCAACATGGTACGATCCAGTACCTTGATCCAAACAAGAAACAAAAATTATGAGATGGAGGCTCCTAAGAAGGGTAAATCTATTAGGGAAACCTCTAACCCTCTCACAATTGAAAATCCTGATGATCCAATGCCCAAAATACTGAAGGGTATATTTATACAGGCATTTCACAACCCAAAATCTAGGGATGCTTCTAACTACTCCGTAGTGGAAGATTTTCCCCAAACTCCTTGTGTGATGTCCACATTGGAAGTGCTTCAGAGTTGTCTCGCTTAGCGGGATGCCCTTTTAGCAGCTTTAGGTAGCATGGATTCTTCGAGTCTGATGGAAAAGTTCAATTTGTCAGATGCTAAAATGTGCATACCGTATCATGTGTCCTTATCAATAGATGTCATCCATGATGGAAAAACCATTGGACGCGTAGTTGTTGATGAGGGTGCTTCCACATGTGTCATGTCTCTTTCTTGTTTGAAGGCTTTGGGTTCCCCAAACTTAGTTCCCTCAAACACCTTGCTTACTTATTTCGACGGGACGTCATTCCATCCTCATGGTATCCTATCAGCTTTCAATATTAAGTTGGTAGGGAAAGCAGTGTCTGTTGAAGTAGATGTGATTGATGCCCTACTGGACTATAAATTTATTCTAGGGAGAAGTTGGAATTACGCTATGAGTGTGATTGCTTCGGTTGTTCTTTGAGTAGTGGTTTTTCCACATGAAGGAAATTTGGTTACTGTTGACCAACTCAATTTCACTCGAAGGGGTTGTTTGGAAAAAATTGATTCCACAATACAATTGGTTGATCAGGTCAATCCTGCTATAGAGAGCTTCGGGGCTAGAATGTTTCATCGTTAATGGGAACATTTGATATCCCAGCCTCGATAAATTATCTAGGTTCTATTGAGGCCTGGAAAATCCCAGGTAACAATAGTAGGGATTCTCGCCAATAAACATTCCCAATTAGCTCACTATTGTTTGATATGGGGAATCCATCCGGTTTACGATCAGGCTACCGTAGGTCAAGTAACAATTGAAGCTTGTTTTACCGGTTGCGGCCCGATCCACCGTTTAAGTGTATTTTTGCTTTATTTTATTTATGATGTGAAAGTGCCTAATCTAAGTGAAATCGATAGAGACAACAGAGAGTTCACAATGTGATGCGCAGGTTCTTACCTCTCGTCTTATTACCCCTTTTGCTTCTAAATCATAAACAAATAACAATTATGCTAAGCTAACTACTTCTATCTAACCTATCCCCGGGGAGAAAGATTATATCTAATGATGCATAATGTACTGTAATGCATGCATAAATAATATTATAGGTAGATGTTCATAATTAAGAATACATAAATACACAAAGAAATATAAACAAAGAGATAGCTCATTGTTTATTAAAACATTCATCACTCAATATGGTGCATAAGTTTCATAACAAATAACAAGAAATTCATTCATAACATGGAAGTAATTCATAAGTTAGAATGATCTCATAGTTGTAGGATAAGTTGAAAATAGAAACAATTAAACATTCAACCAATCTACAGCATGCACTTGAAACTTCACAGCCCCTTCTCCAGCAGAAAAATAGCCTTTTTTATTATAAAAAGAAGTAGTTCTTCTTACAATAAAATTCACCAAAAAGATAGTGTGGAAAAAGTCCCTCTAACGTCTACTTCCCCTTTACTTATAAAAAAAAAAAAATGAATCTTGAGCTACCCTCCAACCTTTGGGCTTCCTCGACTCTTCCTTTACAAAAATTTGTCCTTTAGTGCATGCACTCAAAAAGGAATAAATACAAAATATTAAATAATATTCAGTTTATGATTAAGACAAAAATAGGTGGGCCCAGCTAGTGTTTTGGCATAAACATCCCAAGCTTGTGCCTGCTCATTAATGACCTAGAACTCTGTAGGTTCCAATACCCAAACTGCCACCTCATGCTTTGACAGCTGAGATTCAATTTCCTTCATATTTGGTGTACTCTGACTCAATGATTCTTCCAACTTGAGTTTGTGACATGATGCTTGTATAATCCACAACTTGATGTCTTCTTTGCTAACAACTTCAAGCATGGATATGCTTTCTTCTCCCTTTTGTAACCTCTCTTGCAAATCCTTCAGATGTTCTTCCCTCAATGGGAAAACTTGATCCAGGGAGTCTACTAGAAACATGCACTAATTATGAACCAGATGTACACCTTTGTAGAATTCAGCGCATTTCTCAATATTTTTCTCAATAGTGGTGCTTAATCTAACCGTCATTCTATAACCAAAATTCAGTATGGCTAACTCCATTTTAAGACTCCCTGCAGATTTCTGAGGCATGTTAGCTGGAAAGGATGAATGGGTCTCTGTCCCTACTAATTGATTCTTTTTTGCAGCTTCCTCTTCTGCCAACCTTTTCTAAGATTCTTCTTTCTCTTTCTCGGCTTCTTCTTGGACTTTCTTTTTCACAGCCTCTTCCTGCGCAAGCCACTATTCTGCTTCTTGTGAAAGTTTGAGTGATTCTTCTTCTTTTTTCATTGCGGCATGCTCTTCTTGCTTCTTTAGCTGCTTAGTAGCTCTTCCCTTTCCACTTACTGTGGTTATCTTTTGCTTAAATCATCTCCTCGGGGCTGTCATATTTCGAGCATTTCTGAATATCTCTTCGTATTTATCCCAATAATTTGTATATTCAAAATGCACCCCTGCTGCTGCGCAATCACTGGCAACTTTGTCTTCAGAGTCAATCCTGTGAAAACTTATCTCTCCGAAGTGAAAGTACTCTAATTCCTTGGCAAAATATGTTGCACTCTTAAACTTGGAGAACTTATAACTTCCAATGTAGAAAGGGAGTGGGGGGTATACAGCTTTTTTCTGATAAAAAGGTAATTACCGATCCCATCAATGTATAGTTTCCTCACCACTTCTTTGTGCACAACATAATCGGTGGCATATTTTGGTAGAAGCGAAGGGGCCCTTGTCCCGCCAAACATTCTCAGATATAAGCCTTCTTCTGTCAGGTAGTAGTGGCCATTATCCTGTACAATTTTCAAAGCCTCTTCGTACATGCAATCGCATTCAGTCAGGAAGATTAATCTGTAAAGTGGCATAATGAAGTCCTCACAAATACTTTCGTAATGGCTGAAATATTTGTCCACCTAGAACAACTGATATGCAACATAAACCGAGGTTTTGTTCTTATCCCATTGGCACTTCAAGGCTAGGAATGTCTGTGTGCACAGAATACAGTTGATCAAAAAAAATCTCATGTAGAACTCTGATTTATTTTGTCATACTCCTCCCAGTGCAGCATTTATTCATGAGGATAAACTATTAGACACTATGTTGGCCTAGTTAAACATGGTGCCTTGGGTGGCTACAAAGAAAATTACTGGTGCCCAACTCAGTTTGTAGTTCTTCCCATTTACGTGCCCAAAGATCTTGTTCAACATTAAGGTTATCAACCTGTAAGGAGTACGTAGTTGTGCAGTTTCGTATTCTCCAGAAGGCCTGGTACGAAAATTATTCCCATAAATCATCATATTTCTCATATTGTCGATGACATCCAGTTTAAGACTCTTTAACCATTCCTCTGTCAGATAAATTTGGGGGGTGGGTAGTTTGCAAACCTGAGCCACATAAGATGGGCTATATGCAACATAACCTTGTCTTTTGATGTTTTCCAAAATCATCTTTGTTACATCATCTCTCGAGAGAATCCATCCTATCTCTTCTGAACATGGAAAAATCTTCGGTCTAGTGGCAACCTTCATGATGGCTAGCATCTCAATATTGGCGTAGATGGGTATATCTTCCAACCCTGCATCTGGAATATTTCAATTTGTGATCATCCAATATATTTTCCCCCATTTGTACTCAGGTTCAATTCTTGTGACATATTTAGTATCTTCATATATAACATTAACTCGGGTTATGACCTGTATTTATGGCTCTTCGTCTGCGACTTGCACCTTCTTCTTCCCCTTCTTAGGCATATTTCTATATGCTTGATGAAGTTGTTTTGATAATACATTTAAAAAATATAGTTGCAACCTAATAAACTTAATACCAAAACAAAAATCAATTTTAAATAGAGCATTTACCAAATCATCATACTGCTTGTTAACCAGTCTTGCTTCCACTACTAAAACACGTTTTCTTGTATATGAGGAAATAAACAACAATCGGGCTTAAGATTCCAATAGATGGGTTTGAACACAAGTCGTAGGAAAAAATTCTATTGCACAGGACCTAGGGCTTCCACTACGTCAATACAAAAACTGATATCAATACCACGGACGGGAAAGACCCCAAAAATGCCCAAACTGCTAATCCTTTAAATGAACAAACATGGGTTTCACCCTAAGAAGAAAATCCCTCCCCCTGTGTCCCACAAAAATCTTACCCCGGCCGACCAATGGCCGTAGTTCTACCATAGTCTGATCGAGGAGATTGGGGAGTGGTGCATATGGCGAAAGGCTCATCTGCCCATTTCCCTCTTTCTATCAATGAAAGTCAGAGAAAAAATCATGGTAGGCTACTGAGAAATGAAAACCATGGCAGGTGAAAGAAATGATAGCCTTGGCTTATCTGAATAAGACCCCCCCTCATGACAAAGAAACCAACCTAACCCTACCAATCCTTGCTAAAAAAAATTCTAAGTAATGGGCTAATTGAAAAGATCCTACCTGGAATGCTGAAAATGACCTGGACAAACATGATCCCTACTGGCTAACAAATCGCTTAGATACTGATAGCTCTGTAGCTCCAAATTGCTAACAATAAGGTGAAACAATGACCATCAAAATCCTCATTACGAGATTTTATAGGCTTGGCATGGGTTGTTAATAAACTTCGTATATGAGACGCCGTAAGCGCCCAAAATGTATTGGAACAGAACCTGATAGTGGACTCAAAAGCCTTGGGTGACTAGAGAATAAGATTACAAGACAGATGATGGTCTTTAACAATCAATCGAAAATTCAAATGACTAATCCCCCATTAGTATCGGAACCAACTCCAGGAAGACATTGGATCTGCTTTGGACGCTGCATTCCCAACATCGGCCAGACAAAACACTAAGCTCTTGGAATGCTTGGGAAGAAAACAACAGACATGGCGGATAAAATAATATCAGATTTCCGCAGATATAGGAAAGGAAAACAACAAGAGAGACCCAAGGTTTTGGAAAGGATCTAGACTAGGCGCCCAGGGCCTTTGGCAATTGTTTTTCAATATAATAGTCTAAGGAACAATCGATACGTTGGAAAGACTCTTCAGAAGCACTCGACAAAGAGCATCGGCTAGCTAGATCACTACGCTTCTGATACATTGGAAGAACTCTCAAGACTCTATCCAATATATAAGAAAATACATCTTCTTTTGCCAAACTTTAAGTCATGAAATAAAAACTCTTGAGAGATAAGGGGGGGCCTAAAAATTAAGAATTTTTTTAGGATGGTAGTTGCAACAGCAACAATTGGTGACTAACTAGTGGACATAGATCTCTGAACAAATGACTTTTGAAACAACAAAAAATATGCTTTAAGTATCCTGTTACAACAAACTCTATCAGATTTCTTTAAAATGCCCAGATTTTCTAGAATAAAATATTTATAAACTTTAACATTGATTATGGTCCACTAGGATAGGGGAACCAAGCATTCAAAGTCTTGATAACTCTTACGAGGCCAAAATATTAATTTCATTTTACCTCTGCCTTCATATTTGCTTCAAACTTAGACACCACATGAACGTAACAAGGTATGAACAAATATTTTCGTTTGTTCCTCATTCCCATGCCTTTTGCATTCTTTTGATGCTTTTGGACTTTTTTCCTTTTAGTCTTCATGGATTGCTTTCTTCATTTGAAATTTGGCTTAGGTTCTTCCATCCATAGTGTCCTTTTGTGTGAGATATATTTTCTTTCAGATCACTGACGGAGAAGAACCTTTTAGCAATCTTATCCACACTGATTTTATTCAATATGTCTTTTGATGTATGCTTTATTTCTTAGAGACTTCTCTTTTTTGGCCTTTTGGATTTCATTTGTGGCATGGGATTATTTAAATACCATACAAATATTCATCCTGCTTTCTTTCCATGGGTCATTTGTTGTTAGCTTCCTAGGACAGAAGTTAGTGTGGAGAGAATGGAGACTCAAAATAGTATTCTGGACTTTTTCGGCCTTCGTTATTTCAAAAGGATTATCAGGACTTCAATGTGTTCATAATCTATTCAGATAATCTACTAATCTTAAAGGATCCTTAAGCATGGTGTATGTGCAAATAGCAAGCAGTCTTTGGTCAAAAGATTTTTAGTTTATCCAGAACTCTGATGAACTCCAAAACCAAAGGTTCCGCTAGTTTATTGAAAACATAAAGTAAAGAAAACAAAAATTAAGAAATGAAAATCTAAAAATAAAAAATGAAAATCAAGCAGAACTAATCTAAGGAAAAAAAAGAACTGAAATCAAAGGATTTATTTATGTACAAAGAAAACCAAACAACATTCAAAAAAATATGGTTTGAGAACTAAACCATTGACTGGTAAGTTCTCTTCCCACCCCTGTAAGTCTTGCAATTTATAGGTTTAGGGACCTAACTTCTCTGCAATCTGAAAAGGGCCTATCCATAATTGCTGAAATTTAGTGTGATTTCCCTTCTCATCATGAGGGTGATCCCATTTAAGAACCAAATCACCTACTTCAAATTCCTTCTTACCAGCTTTGTGCTTATCAAACCATCTCTTCACTATTTTCTGCTGATGTTTAAATCTCTCTCTTGATTTGGACCTAAACTCTTCCAACTTTAGCAAATTATTGATTCGAATTTGCAGGACCTCATTGTCAATTCTTCTATAGGCTTGGGCTAGTTGGGAGGATGGAAACAGAATGTTGGGAGGCAAAATGGCTTCTTTCTCGTAGACTAGAGTGTAAGGTGACACACCTAAGGAATTATTGGGTGTGACTCTAACATCCCAGAGTGCATTAGGCAAAGCTATGTGCCAACTCCTTTGGTTTTCTATGACTGCTTTCTTCAAAATTCTAATGAGATTTTTATTTGTAGATTCTGCTAGACCATTACCTTGTGGATAGTAGTTAGCAGAATAATGTAACTTAATCTCTTTCTCATTTGCAAATGCAATTAATCTAATAGATGAAAAATATGAAGTATTATAAAAAACCAGGGACATTGGAACCCCAAACCTGGTCATAATATGATCTTGCAAGAAATCCATAACTGCGTCTTCATTCACTTTTCAAAATGGAATGGCCTCTATTCATCTAGTGAAGTAGTCTATCATTGTAATAATGTACTTGTGTTGTAATGAAAAATTTGGATTGATTTCTCTGATAATATCAATCCCCCACTGCTCAAATGGTTCAGAAATAACAACTGGTTTTAATGGTCTCGATCCCTTTGCTTGTCTTCCCCCACTTCTTTGACAAGTATCACACTTCCTAACATAAGAGTGAGCATCCTTGAATAGAGTCGGCCAATAATACCTAACCCTCAAAATTTTATGTGTTGTAATATCACCTAAGAAATGACCTCCAGCAGGGCCATCACATCATGTAGCTCTATAACAACCTTAGCTGCATCTTCGCGTTCCAAGCATCTGAGGAAAACTCCATCATAGTTTTTTCTAAACAAGACTCCATCAATAATCTGATATTAGGCTAAATTTAATCCTAATGTTCTCCTCTGATTGGATTTCCAATGTTCAAGCAAGTATCCTTGTTGAAGATAATAAACCAGATCTCTGTACCATGATTATGGGGTTGTAAATAAAGAACATACATCAACCATGTGTAACTCAACTTCGTTTTCCCAATTGTTATCTTCATTTACCTAACTCTCAACCATTAATTTGCAGAGTCCTTGCCCTTTGAATATTGTTGCTGGTTTGAATTCTAAGTCATACTCTTGTAAGGTTGTTACCCAGTTGCCCCTTCTTGCTCCTAACTCTTTCTGTACAAAAAGGATCGGACTGTCGGGTGTGGAACTATCACTTTTGTACGGTTCTTTAATATATATGGTCTGAATTGCTTCACCACCTTAAAAACTACATAAGCTTGCTTATCAACTATGGGATAATTCAATTCATCCCCTTGCATACCATTGCTCATAAACGATATGGGGTACTCATCCCCCCCTTCTTCTTTCTATGTAAGCACAACTGCTAATGAATCGTTTGAAGCAAAAGTGTGCAAGATAAAATCTTTTTCGAAGTTGGGAATTTTAAGGGATGGTGAATGAGCTATTGATGTATTGATATTGTTAAATGCACCTTTCTTTGCATCATTCCACTTGAATTGAACACTTTGCTTGACCATTTGTTGCAAAGGTTTGACTATTTGAGCAAATTCTGGCACAAACCTTTGCACAAAAATCATTGTTCCCATAAAAGATTGCATGCCCTTTTTATTATGGGGTAAAGATATTTGTTCTATTGCTTTAATCCTCTCTAGGTCTATTGAGATCCCTTTCTTTGAAATTATGTGACCCAATAGCTTTCCTTCTGTGACTGCGAACACACATTTCTTTGGGTTTAAAGAAATGCCATACTTTCGACAATATTCAAAAATCTGTTTCAAATGAAATGCATGTTCTTCTATATTCTTATAAAATATCATGACATCATCCAAATAAACTACTACACTTCTACCAATTAGACCATGGAAAGCTATATCCATATCCCTTTGGAAAGTTTCTCCAGCGTTAATGAGTCCAAAGGGAATTCTCCTATATGCAAAAGTCCCCCACTTGGTTCTAAAAGTGGTCTTAAATTTGTCTTCCTTTGCTACTAACACCTTATTGTAGCTTGAGAATCCATCTAGCAAAGAAAACAGCTTAGAGCCTGAGACCATCTGCAATATTTATTCCATGGGTGGGACAGGGTAATTGTCTTTATCAGATGCACGGTTTAAGTTTTTGAAATCAACACAAAGTCTTATCTCTCCAGACTTCTTTCATACTGACACCAAATTTGAAACCCATTTTGAGTGTCTAACCTTAAATATGATCTTAGCATCAAGAAACTTCTTCACCTCACTTTGAATTAGAGGTTCTAGTTTGGGGTGCATCTTCCTCAGAGGCTGCTGGAAAGGATTGACTCCAACTTTGATTGGAATGACATGTTGTATAATTTTGGTGTCATAAGTTTTTAGGTCCTCGCATGTCCAAGCAAAGACATATTTGTATTGCCTAAACAAGCTGATAAATTTGCTCCTTTCCCCAGGTGAACAACACTTCCCCAAGTTTACTTATTTGGGATCATCCTCCGACCCTAGATTTATCAGTTCGAATTGCAAAGACGAACTATGTGTATTGACATTTGCTGGTCTTCTAAACTTGGTGTCTAGATCGAACATTTGTTCTAAAATTTTGACCCCTTTAGGAATAAAATTACCATTCTGGAGGTTTGCTTGATGTTCTTCATCATCTATTATGGCTCCTTTGAAGGTTTCATCATTCGTTAGACATTCCAAAATTTGTTGATCATCATCAAACACCCTCATATTTGTAATATTGTCTAGAACGGAAGGCTTGAAAAGTAATTCAATTGAACATCTGTTATTCGTGGGTACCAGTCTTGCAGCTGAAGTAGCTAATAACTCAGCTCCTGCATTCTTTAATCTAGGAATTGAAATGATATTGAATGCATCAAAGTTTGTTAGTAAATCACATACTTCATTTTGATAAGCCTTTATATGGGGTGATATGTAATGAATTTTGTTTCGGACTTCTTTAACAATGATTTCAGAATCTCCATACACTTTTAGATTTTTTACTTTCAATTCCATTTCCTTTTTTAGTCCCTAGACTAATGCCTCGTAATTAGCTGTATTATTAGTGCATTCAAATTCTAATCTACAGGAAAGGAAATATTTATTATTTTTTTCAGGATCCATTAGGACACAACTAGCTCCTAATCCTTCCAAGGTTTTGGAACCATCAAAATAAAGAATCCAAAATTTATTTTCTACCCTACTGAATTAGAACTACTATCTATATCCAATACTAACTATACTATATTACAATCAATATTATCAACCCATGAAAACTGAAGGAGATCGAGCTGGATATCGGATGTGTCACTAGATTCTTCAGCTTAATAATTTCTCAGTTCAATCTCAAGAAAATAGTTCCCCAAAACAGAGTTCACTGGTTCATTCTTCCCCTCCAACTACGATACGTTGTGCTTCATTTGAGGTTCCCTCAACACCTTTATCTGATTTTGGAAACCTTTGTAGTGCAACCACAAATGTGACCAGTCAGAGGAAAAATAACCTTCTAGTTTCATTGACCAGTCCCGGCTCAAAACCAAACCATATGCGTCTGGTATGTCCACTACCACAATGTCTATATACTGGAAAACCCTCTCATCTGCTGAAAAACGTATCATGAAATCTTCCATTTCTCCTATCACTTTAACTACAGTTCTTCCTAATTGGACAACCTGTCCTGTAGTTAGCTTGGGTTGACCATTTATCTACTTACAGACTGAAAGGGGCATGACATTTACTAATGCTCTAGAGTCCACCAAACAGTTATGCACATTGTAATTGAATATTTCAAAAGTAAGTAGAAATGTTGGTGTTCTATATTTAGACTTCCCTACTATACTTACTTCACAAATGTCTTCCTCATTATGGTTATCATTCTGGGGTTCCATTTTAGGTGTCTCGGGTGCTTTCAACAACTTCTCCTTTTGTTGGGGTAAGTTGCACATTTCAAACAAAGAGATGTTTGCCTTAGTCTTTTTAATATCTTCTATTATGATGTAACCCATTTCATGCTCTGTGGAATTCTTCTTGACATTTTCCACTTTGTTTTTTGCAGAATTCTCGGGCATATTGACTATCTTTGGGTTCTAACTTGTGATGACAAATTATGGTATATTAATAGTATGAGTATTGTTTTTTATCTTCTTCATGTTCTACTGAAGTTTCTTTATTTTGGGTATTATTGCGTTATCTTCTTTCAATAGACCCTGACTCCTCGTTGTAACATTTGTTTCTGATATTTTTTCTTCTTCCATACATTCTTCATCCTCTATATTAAACAAGGAAGCACAATCCCATAAAGCCAAAGTCTTCTTCTTGTATCTCTATGGTTTTCTGATCCTTCTCTCCTCCCTCCACAGTTTCTGTTTACTTGGAATCTAGTAACTAATTCATCACTAAAGTCATCGAATTTATCCACTGTGGGTAGTTTTTTTCAGAATGAGTCTGTCGATGGAATGTACAAAAATTGTCTATCCCTACTTCACTTAATTTCATAGTAGTAGGACAATGAGAGGGAGGTTTGGATGTACCACTATCATCTCTCTTTTTGTAATAAGGTTTAAATTGTTTCTTGGCCTCCTTCTCTTTTTCCATATCAATTATTTTATTTGAAAGTTTTTGCACCATTTTGACTACGCCATCTAATTCTTGTGACTGTTCATATTTAGGCTTAGTTAACAACAAAGGCTTTATGTTTCCAAACGTTTTCTCCTTTGATTTTATAGGATATTGGTCTATACTCTCCATTTCGGCTTCCACATTCTTAGCTTCCTCATAAGTTTCTACTAAGGTGGGTTTAACTGATCTCTTGACAAACATAGCTAGGTTGGGACCGAGAGCTGAAGTGTAATACTCAATTAAGGTGTCTCAACAGGTTGTATATCTGCATCAAAATTATTCATATAGGCAGCAAACCTCTAAGTGAAATTATGCACCTTTTCTTTTCTTTTTTCTTTTCTGACTCGCAAACAACCTTTCATTAAAGCAACATGGGTTCTCTGGAGTCCATATTTGTTTCTAAACAATACCTCAAAGGTATTCCAATTTGGGATTGATTTTTCCTGAAGGGAAAAATACCATGAGGTTGCTTTACCTTTGAGAGTGTGAGGGAACAATCTGCAAACTACGTCTTCATGCTCTATTGCTTGTAAGCATTCTAAAGCTAGAAAAAAACTTTGCAAATGATCATCCACAAGAATTCCCTCATTTGGTTCAAACTTGGGCAATGCCTTATCAAAATTCTAAGGCATAGCATGTAATGGAGGAGTAAGGTTTAGAGGGGATCTATCCCTCCAAGTAGGTGGTGGAGGAGGCTAATTTGCATTCACATTTTCAATGATTCTAGGTGGAGATTGAGGTGGAGACTGGACGGGAGTTTTGAAAAGGGAGCAGTGAGGGGAATCTGGTTCTAATTGATTTAGAAGTTGCACAATCTCCTGCAATGTTGTTTCTACCATCTCTTCAAATTCTTCCACTTACACTGAATCTTCACAGTAAGGATGGTATTTCTTACGAAATTCTATTCTATGCAAGTCAAGAATAGTAGGTAACCCCCCAATGTTCTTTGCATATTCCCTTGTGATTCGCCTTAAATCATTAACCGCTTCGTTATCCAATGAATAGAAATACTCTGTGAATTTTTCTTCAGGACTAAGCCTTTGAGGGAAACTAGTTTCGGAACTATCACCGGTAGAGTATTCTCGAGAAAACGAATTTCCTCGGCCAGCCATGCACTCGTAGCCCTCCTTCTAGTGCCAAAAATTGTCGAGGCCTGGAAAATCCCAGGTAACAATAGTAGGGATTATCCCCAATAAACTTTCCCAATTAGCTCGCTATTGTTTGATATGGGGAATCCACTCGGTTTACGGTCTAACTACCATAGGTCAAGTAACAGTTGAAGCTTGTTTTATCGATTGCAGCCTGGTCCACCGTTTAAGTGTATTTTTGTTTTATTTTATATATGATGTGTAGAATCCTAATCTAACTGCAATCAATAGAGACAACATAGAGTTCACAATGTGATGCGCAGGTTCTTACCTCTCACCTTATTATCCCTTTTGCTTCTAAATCATATACAAATAACAACTATGCTAAGCTAACTAGTTCTATCTAACCTATCCCCAAAGGGAAAGACTATTTCTAATGATGAGTGATGTACTGTAATGAATACATAAAGAATATTATAGGTAGTTGTTCATAATTCAGAATACATAAATACACAGAGAAAGATAAACAAAGAGATAGCTCATTGTTGATTAAAACATTCATCACTTAATATGCTGCATAAGTTTCATAAGAAATAATAGGAAAATCATTCATAACATGGAAGTAATTCATAAGTTAGAACAATCTCACAGTTGTAGGAAAAGCTAAAAACAGAAACAATTCAACATTCAACCAATCTACAATACGCACTTTAAACTTCACAACCCCTTCTCCAGTAGAAAAATAGCCTTCTTTATTATAAAAAGAAGTAGTTCTTCTTACAATAAACTTCACCAAAAAGATAGTGGAAAAGTCCCCCTAACATCTACTTCCCCTTTACTTATACAAAAAAAAAATTTAATCTTGAGCTGCCCTCCAACCTTTGGGCTTCCTTGACTCTTCTTTTACAAAAATTTGTCCTTTAGTGCATGCACTCAAAAAGGAATAAACACAAAATATTAAATAATATTCAGTTTCTGAATAAGACAAAACTAGGTGGGCCCAACTGGTGTTTTGAAATAAACATCCCAAGCTTGTGCCTACTCATTGATGACCTGGAACTCTGCAGGTTCCAATACCTAAAATACCACCTTATGCTTTGACAACTGAGATTCAATTTCCTTCATTTTTGGTGTACTCTGACTCGATGATTATTCCAACTTGAGTTTGTGACCTGACGCTTGTATAATCCACAACTTGATGTCTTTTTCGCTAAGAGCTTCAAGCTTGGATATGCTTTCTTCTCCCTTTTGCAACCTCTCTTGCAAATTCTTCAAATGTTCTTCCCTGGCCAGGAAAACTTGATTCGAGCAGTATGTTCGAAACATGCACTGATTGTGAACTAGATGTACGCCTTTATAGAATTCAGCACATTTCTCAATAGTTTTCTCAATGGCAATGTTTAATCTAACCGTCATTCTACAACCAAAACTCAATATGGCTAACTCCATTTTAAGGATCCCTGCATATTTTTTAGGCATGTTAGCTGGAAAGGTTGAATGGGTCTCTATCCATGCTAATTGATTCTTTTTTGTGGCTTCCTCTTCTGCCAACCTTTTATCGGATTCTTCTCTCTTTCTTAGCTTCTTCTTGGACTTTAATTTTCACAGCCTCTTCCTGATCCATCCATTGTTCTGCTTCTTATGAAATTTTGAGTGCTTCTTCTTCTCTTTTCCTTGCGGCATCCTCTTCTTGCTTCTTTAGCTGCTCAGTGGATCTTCCCTTTCCACCTACTGTGGTTATATTTTTCTTAAATATTCTACTCAGGGATGTCATATTTCGAGCATTTATGAATATGTCTTCGTCTTGATCCCAATAATTTGTATATTTGAAATGCACCCCTACTACTGCGCAATAATTGGAAACTTTGTCTTCATAGTCATTCGTGTGAAAACTTATCTCTCTGAAGTGAAAGTACTCTAATTCCTTGACAAAACTTGTTGCACTCTTCAACTTGGAGAACTTATAACTTCCACTGTATAAAGGGAGTGGGGGGTATACATCTTTTTAATGATAAAAAATGTAATTACCGATCCCATCAATGTATAGTTGCATCACCACTTCTTTTTCCACAACATAATCGATGGCATATTTTGGTAGAAGCGAAGGGGCCCTTGTCCCGCGAAACATTCTTAGATATAATCCTTCTTCTGTCAGGTAGTAGTGGCCATTATTCTGTATAATTTTCAAAGCCTCTTCGGACATGCAATCACATTCAGTTAGGAAGATTAATCTGTAAAGTGGCATAATGAAGTCCTCACAAATACTTTGGTAATGGCTGAAATATTGGTGTGCCCAAAACAACTAATATGCAACATAAATAGAGGTTTTGGTATTATCCCATTGGCACTTCAATGGTGGGAATGTCTGTGTGCATAGAATACAGTCAATCAGAAAAGAGCTCATGTAGAACTCTGATTTATTTTGTGAGACTCCTCCCAGTGCAACATGTATGCATGAGGATAAACTATTAGACACTATTTTGGCCCAATTAAAGATGGTTCCTTGGGTGGCTACAAAGAAAATTACTAGTACCCTACTCAGTTTGTAGTTCTTCCCGTTTGCGCGCCCAAAGATCTTGTTCAACATTAAGCTTATTAACCTGTAAGGAGTATGCAGCTGTGCAGTTTTGTATTCTTCGGAAGGCTTGGTACGAAAATTATTCCCAAGAATCATCATCTTTCTCATATTTTCCATGACATCCAGTTTAAGAATCTTTAACCATTCCTTTGTCAGATAAATTTGGGGGATGGGAAGTTTGCAAGCCTGAGCCACATAAGCTGGGATATATGGGGCATAACCTTGTCCTTTGATGTTTGCCAAAATCATCTTTGTTACATCAGCTCTCGGGAGAATCTAGCCTATCACTTCTGAACATGAAAAAAGCTTCGGTCTAGTGGCAACCTTCATGATGGCTAACCTCTCAATATTGGCATAGATGGGTAGATCTTCCAACCCTGCATCTGGAATATTTCAGTTTGTGATCATTCGATAGATTTCCCCCCATTTGTACTTAGGTTCAATGCCTGTGACAGCTTTAGTATCTTCATATATAACCTCAACGCGGGTTATGACCTCTATTTTCGGCTCTTCGTCTGTGGCTTGCACCTTCTTCTTCCCCTTCTTAGGCATATTGCTATATGAATGATGAAGCTATTTTGATCATACCAAAGCATGTTAGATTAAATCCATTTCAAAAATATAGTTGCAACCTAATAAACTCAATACCAAAACAAAAATCGATTTTAACCAGAGCCTTTACCAAATCATCATACTGTATGTTAACCAGTCTCGCTTCCACTACTAAAATGTGTTTTCTTGTATATGAGGAAATAAACAACAATCGGTCTTAAGCTTCCAATATATGTGTTTGGACACGAGTCGCACGCAAAAATTATACTGTGCAGGACCTAGGGATTCCACTACATCAATACAAAAACTAATATCAATACCACCGACGAGAAATACCCCGAAAATGCCTGGACTGCTAATCATTTAAATGAACAAATAGGGGTTTCACCCTAAGAATAAACTCCCTCCCTCTGCGTCCCACAAAAATATTACCCTGACCGACCAATGTCCACAATTATGCCATAGTCTAATCAAGGAGATGGGGGAGTGGTGTAGACGGTGAAACGCTCATCTACCCACTGCTGGTGAAACACTCGTCTTCCCACTGCCCTCTTTCTATCAATGAAAGTTAGAGAATAACTCATGGTAGGCTTCTGAGAAATGAAAACTAGGGTAAGTGAAAGAAATGGCAGCCTTGGCTTATCCAAATAAGGGCATACTCCACAATAAAATGAAATATTGACTACAGGGCTCAACCCCCCCGCTACAAAGAAACCAACCAAACCCTACCAAGCCTTGCTAAAAAAAAATGCTAGGCAATGCGATAAGTGAAAATATCCTACTTGGAACACTGAAAATGACATGGAAAAGCACGATCCCTACTGGCTAACAAACCGCTCAGATATTGACAGCTCCAAATTGCTAACAATAAAGTGAAACAATGACTGTGAAAATCCTCATTATGGGATTTTATAGGATTAGCGTAGGTTGTTAAACTTTGGGCAGGAGACGTCATAAGAACCTAAAATGTATCGGAACAAAACCTGATAGTGGACGCAAAATCCTCAGGTGACTAGAGACTAAGACACCGAGACGGATGACAGTCTTTAACAACCAATCAGCAAGTTAAACTACTAATCCTGCACCGGTATCGGAACCAAATCCGGGAAGACATCGGATGTGCTTTGGAATCCGCATCTGCAACATCGGCCAAACAAAACACTAAGCTCCCAAAATTCTTGGGAAGAAAACAATTGACACAATGGATAAAATAATATCAGGCTTCTGCGGATATCAAAAATGAAAACAACCAAAGAGACCCAAGGTTTCGGAAAGGATGTGGACTAGGCACCCGGGGCCTTCGGCAATTGTTTTATGATATAACAGCCTAAGGAACACCCAATACGTCGGAAGGACTCTTCGGAAGCACTCGACAAAGAGCATCAGATGGCTAGATCACTACACTTATGATACGTCAGAAGAACTCTCAAGACTCCATCTGATATATAAGAAAAGATATCTTATTTTTCCAAACTTTAAGTCATGAAAGCAAAACTATTGAGAGATAAAGATAAACTTTCAAAGCTTCTCCAAAAACTAAAAGAGTAAGGGGGGGGTGCTAAAAATTAAGAAATTGTTTGGGATGGTAGTTGCAGCATCAACAGGTTCCACGAGTGTAAGTAAGTCTATTATAATGGTTGTCGATAGAACTGATCCTTGGGTCCTTCCTACCCGTCACGAACCTCAAGTGCCCTTATCGGTAGTAGAAATGGCTTAACAAGCTATTTTTAATACTACTGTTGATCCGATTTCGACTCCTTCTATAGTCTCCAAGGAGTCGGAAGAAGCTTATCTACCTGCTTGGGAAAAGAACTATTTATATTCTGAGGACTACTTAGAAATGGTTTTGCCTTTGGAAGCCATGAGTGGGTAAGACAAGATCTACGAAGATCTTCACCATATATCCTACTTCCTTCCAAAGTTAATTAGAATTGAAAACCAGATGTTCCACGTGAGACTAGCAGATGATGTTGAGTTACCAATTAACCCCTTGCCAATGGAGGGAATATTCGCCGAGGGGAACATGGAAAAAATTTCTGTTACCATTCCTATTAACATCTCTGTGAACCCCAACATCATTGAAAATGTATATATTGGTGCAAACTTCTCTCCAGAGGAGATTGCTATCTATACTGCCTTATTTAAGGAGTTTCACGACGTTTTTTCCTGGTCATATTAGGAGATGCCAGGAATTGATCCATCAATTGCCGAACATGAAATCCGAACCCATCCTAATGCCAAACCGGTTAGACAAAATCTTAGACGTATTAACCTGCAAAAGGAGGCAGCCATTAAGGCTGAAGTGGAAAAACTGCTAAAATCCGGTTTCATCTATGCTATTGCTTTGACAGAATGGGTATCCAATCTTGTTCCTGTTGATAAAAAACAAGGGATGATACACATATGTACAGAATTTCGTGACTTGAACAAGGCATGTCCCAAAGACAATTACCTTACACCTTTCATAGATCAAATTTTTTATGCTTGTGCAGGGAGTGAAGTGTTTTCGTTTATAGATGGTTTTTTCGGGTATAATCAAATTCAAATTAAGCTGAAAGACCAACATAAAAAAAAAATTATTAGTCCTTGGGGTACCTTCAGGTATAGAAAAATTCCCCTAGGATTGAAAAATGTTGGGGCTACCTTTCAGCGGGAAATTAAATTTTCCTTCCATGATATTAAGTACATTGTCAAGTCGTACCTAGATGATTTGCTTGCTCATTCTCGTAAGAGGATCAATCACCCGGATCATCTCCACTTCATTTTTGAGCAATGTAAACATTATAAAATACGCTTGAATCCACACAAGTTTTTTTTGTGCGTCGAGTCAGGATGGCTCCTCGGATTCATTGTTTCAAACAAAGGTATTTAGGTGGATCCTTTGAAAGTAGAGGCCATCATCAATATTCCTCTTCCTCGCACAATCAGGCAACTTCAAATCCTGCAAGGAAAGTCTAAATTCCTTTGACGTTTTATTGTGAATTATGCCAAGATCACCAAAGTTTTCATGCGCCTGTTGAAGCAGGACACCCCATTTGTATGGGATGAAACCGCACAACTTGCTTTCAAGGCATTAAAGAAAGCTTTGTTGTCGGCTCCTTTGCTATGTTTGCCAGATTACTCTCTGGATTTTATATTGTATTTGGTTGTGTTGAAATCGACCATTGCAGTAGTATTAGTCCAGGAAGATGCGGTCACATCCTGCTACTTTGTTTCCCATCATCACAGTGGTCCCCTTCACTAAGTGGGGGGTATATTACATGACGTGTAATCTAGTTTAGGCTGGGGGGCATAAATATATCATTGCTGTTGTTGATTACTTCACCAAGTGGGTAGAGGAAATGCCCACCTTTTGGGGTGACAGAGAAACTGCAGATTTTTTCGTTTTGAACCAGATTATCACTTATTTTGGGATTCCAAAAGAGATTGTCGTTGACCATGGCAATCATTTCTAGAATAGCATGATGACTAAATTGGATACTATGCTATGGTTTAAGCAAGACCACTCGTCTTCCTTCTACCCGCAGGTGAATGGTCAAGTCGAGGCAGTCAATAAGACCTTAAAGACCATTCTTAAGTGTACTATCAATGCAGCCCGGTCAAATTGGCACATCATGATATATCGTGCACTTTGGGCATACCAGACCAATGTTAAAACTACCACGAAGTTTTCACCTTTCCAACTCATTCACGAGATGGAAGCAGTAACTCCGGTTGAATGTGAAATCCCATCACTTAAAATTTCCATCCATGTACTTCGAGACATAACTAAACTAGAAGAACGTTTGCTACATTTGGAACATCTAGATGAGAAATGCAGAGATACGTTAATTATAAACGAGGCTCATAAAAATAGGGTGAAAAACGAGTATGATAAATCGGTCAAACCTAGAATTTTCTTTGAAGGGGAGCTTGTCTTGCTCTGGGATCAGGACAAAGAACCCCTGGGGGAAAGAAAGTTCAGGTCCATGTTGTTAGGACCCGATATTGTGTCTAAAGTCTTGAAAAAGGGGGCATATGATTTAACTAACTTTGATGGAAACAAGCTGCTTGAGCCTAGAAATGGGCTCTACCTGAAGAAGTACTATGCCTAGGCTTAGTGATTTTTCTTGTATTTTTATTGTATGTAATTTTATGTACGATATCTAGCTTGTTAGTGTTCTTATATCATCTGGTGATTGTTACAGATGTATTCCGAGTGGTTCGTAGGTTTTGTAGATGGCACTAGTCATCATACTTGCAACCTGGCTTCAGCCACATGGGTCATTTACTCACCCTCAGGACAACTAGTTGCCTCTAGAGGTGCTTTCCTAGGTCCTGCTACCAATAATGTAGCTGAATACATGGTTGTTATTGAGCTTCTATGAGATGCCATGTCACATCGAATCACTCAGTTGGAAGTCAGACTTGATTCCCAATTGGTGGTTTCCCAGCTCAATCGAGCTTATCAGGTGTGAAACCATATCTTGCTACTTCAGTTTTTGCAAGTTAGATTACTAGAAAGAAATTTTGATTATATTTCATTCAATCATATTTCACGAAATCAAAATTCATTAACTGATGCATATGCGAACTATATCTTAGATTGGCATTTGACACACATATTGTAAAAATACATAGAAGATATATTTTGAACACGTGTAAATAAACCAACAATATCTATATATCTATATATCTATATATCTATATATATATAAATTTGTCCATAAGATAGGTCAACTTTTGATCCTCAGATCCAATTCATAACTGTATAAGTGTATCAAAAATATACAAGATTTAGATCGCAATCCATAAAATGACCCTATATCTAACCCTGGTCACCCTGACCAACCTAATCACCCTGATCATCAGCATCATCAACATCATCAGCATCAACAGCTTCTTCAACTGCAGTAGCCTACTTGGCTTCTATATAGAGTAGTATGACCCTACCTACCCTTTGCATAAGGCGTATCCAAGTAGGTGGAATCCCTACAACAAATTCCTGCATGACTGCGGGGATATGCTCAATCCGTATGGTTGGAACTCTTTGGGTAATCTTGGCCATCTTTCCCTCGAGAACCCTCATCAAACCTTGGTCTTCCCCTGCCACTGGTTGCACATACATCTTGGGATTCCCATCAGGGCGAACAGGCCCAATATCTGCATTTTAAACATTAAGATGGATTAAAAAATCTTATACATATGTATATATCTTTATGATAAAAATTCATAAAATTTTAAAAAAACTTTTAAAAGTAAAATACCTAGTGCTCCCCATACTCCTCCTGGAGGGAGGACAAGATTAGTATCACCTTGAAAATCCAAACTAGTATATGGAAATTGCTCTAGTGCTGGCAGCTTCCACTCCCACCACAAGTAGAAATCATCATCATATACACTTTGAACTGAGCCACCGCCACCTTGGCAAAGAAAAATCTCTCCCCACCTAGTCAGTCTAGGCTGACGAGGAGAGAATGTTGGAAGTGGCACCGCAGGGCTGATTGCGGGCACTCTCTCAAAAAAGAAGGCCACCAATACACTTGAAAACCCAAAATTCTTATGACGGCCTCTCTTACAATTAGAGATTTGTTTCTTCATGATTGAGATTACTCTCAAGCACCAATCAAACATAGTCCCCTGTAAGCACTCTACAGAAACCCTCATCTGGTTTCGAGTAGCAAGATGAAGCAATGAGGATCATGAAACCCTCACTATAGTACTCGGCAACACCTATAGTGGGAAATTGGTAATATGCACAATATGGACGCATGTTCCCACATTCAGACTTCCCGACGCACAGTAGGTGTTCACATAATCTTGGACATGCATGGGGTCACCGCCCCTACCAGTACCCTCGAGGTTGACAGGAATTCCCTGTCGATACAACCCCGTAATGAAGTATATGTCTTCTAAATTCACCTCCAAGATCTCACCTTGAAGGTCAAAAACCCCAAGGTCATGGTCCCAATAGCCAATTAAAAACTCAAGCAAGCGGACATTGGCCTGCATGGGTGAAGTATAGATTAATTTCAACAACCCACTTTGTTGTAATGCTTGCACAATGGGGGAACTACAGAGGGCGTCTCAGTCCATATTTTCATGTTCTCATTCCCTCCACTCCAACACCATGTTTAATCCTGCCCATTAGACCAATATTTAACATTAGAATCTAAGAAAATTCTTTAAATTTTGGGCCTTTTCTATTTTTCCTATGTCTCGTAGTACATGCGACTGTCTTTTAGATAGGTCGCATGTGACACGCAAGTTACTTTCAGGAAATATGTGTGTATAATGCGTGTACAGGACTGTGTAAGTCGTCTACCCACGTGTACTACTCGACCCCCTTAAGACAAGCTTAAACATAAAAAAATTGGCATTAAATTGAAAATTGAAACAGTTAAAATGGAAGAGAAAGGAGAGCTAGTTTACCTGGCACTTGCGGAATTCGAAATAGTCCACTAGTTTTTCCACAACGAGCAATCCAAGCTTGAGGTAAAATGTTTCCAAATTGAGTTAAAATTTCAAATGGTATATTTGATTTCTATTTTTGAACTATATATAGGAAAATTTTCAAGTTGTGGGTTTTTTCCTATATTTTAAAAATCACTTTTATATTTTGAACTAATACCATTATCTTTTCCTAATGCAACAGGTTCAAGGATGTTTAAAGTTATTATCTACTCATATAGGATAAGTTTTTGGTCCTCCATATGCATTTTTGCATCTATACCTAATCCGTTCTTGGCTATAGGATCACTTCTTTAACCAAGGACTGTGGTGTTTAACCATTTTTTCCTCGCCTACATCATTGTTCTTCCATGGATAGGGCCTTTCCCTCCATGAGCACCCTAGTTAAGAACACTATGTCGTCTTTTGGTACTCATTCTGCATTTGTCATAGGTTTAGGGGAGTCTTCTTAGCTATTTTTCATGTGAAATTGAGCCTCATTTTGGTCTCTTTTTACAAGCTATCCCCTTTATAAGGCTCCTCGCCCTTATGAAGTTTCTCTAGGCCCAGGTCTAACTCTTCAAAATAGAATTAACTACCGAGTAAACTTGTCCATTCGGGCTTGTTAAGAATATGTGAATGGGAATCCACATTGGTGGTACGTTATCCCTTTTTCGGACCATGTGGAAAAATACGAAAAAGGAACACTCTCTTTTCTATGGAATTGAGAAGAGTATTCTCAAGTATAGTTTTATCGCTTTTCTGGGCCTGAGGGACTAAATTTATGGAAAAGGAACGCCCGGTATGAGCTTAGTTTTCTATTTTTTGTGCTATGTACCTAAACATGAAAAATATTCTGAGTGTACTTTCTGCCTTTGACATGCTCGTTAAACACTAAAGAACAAAGCATCGAGTTTACTGTTGTAAGCCACATTTGTCATACTCAAATGGATCTTTCCGAGTGATCTTTCCTTCCTTCGCACTCATAAAAATCAGGCTATAATCTTCTTTTGAAGGGGTGTTGGGTAGGTGGTAATTTAACCTTTTTCGAACCTCCCTGATTAAGTATGAAAAAGGTGTGCCTTACTTCTTTGGAAGCTAAGAGAGTTCTTCTTGGGTATGTTTTATACTTTTCTGGCCTCAAGATACTAAATTGGATGAAAAAGAACCCCCTAGCATATTCTTTGGAGTTTTCATACTCTCAAAATATGAAAACACTAGCGAGCATGTACTATTTCAGGCTCATAAAATCCATGAATTAGTGACATTATCAAGCATTATTCTCTCCCCTCTTCAAGCTTGTAAAAAATGAAGAGAGACTCGAGTTGACTTTCCTGGAATCGTTAAAATTTAACAGGAAGATAAGGAAGAAGTACTCTCTTTGGGTTATAAACAGTGGCAACATGTCATCCTTCAACATAGCACTTTCTGAACTTTTTGATACTCATGTTTCAGTTTATCCTTTTAGATTAGCTATCACTTTGAGTTTTTACTCCTCCCCTTGTCCTTTATAAATGGGGAATCTGCACATGTCTCCTACATGTTATATAAGTCTATTTGTCTTATCTGTAAGTTAAAAGATGGCTTGACTCATATTTGTGTCGTGCTCACTGTTCAAGGATTTATCCCTTCCTCTCGTTATTAGCATGATCCCATAATTATCTTTTTTGAGTATTACTTGTGTCTACCTTCCCGTATCCAGTTCCCAGTCACTCTTGTGATCCGTTGGAGGATCTATTTCCTTCCTCATCACAGTATGGTTTCATCATCAACACTTCCTGAAGACAAAGACCTAGATTTTTTACGATGGTAACTTAGAATTCACTACCATTATTAGTGAATTCCTTTGCTTCGGTTGTCAGTTTCACTTATTGATTGACAATCTGTTGAGGCCTTTCCATGTTCGACTTCAACACACCTATTCACATGGTCAGGATTGTACTGGTTCCTTCGGATCCCAATGAAGACCTTAGGTTCACATCTATAACCTAGGTTGTGCAAGACTATGTTATGATCAGTTACATAGCTTCCACATTTTGAAGACTCATCATTGTATATTGTGGCTTGAATCCACCTTTGTAATATACCTGGTCTTGTACCCGTATCATATGATGTAATCAAATATTGTAAAGGAGCTAGTGTTCCAGTATATTGAACATGGCATCCTCAAATATGATTTTGTATATGACATTACTATGTATTTGTTTCAAGTACTTCCTCTGCTGCCTTAGACATTTGAGTTCTCCAAGATAAAGAGTGCAATCTATTTCGGCCATCGCTTCCCTCTAACCTCACACATTAGGGGGAATCTGTTATCAACCTAAATGGCACTTCTTTATCCGAGTGCTGGCATTCATTATGTCAATACACAAAAGGACAAAATAGGATTCAAGTGGCCAAAACACTATAGATGTGAATGACCATTGATGCATGATCTCCAAACCAGATTGACATATTTTTATTCTGAGTCTAGGTTTGCACACACTCCTTTTTTCAATGCAACTCATGTGTCACACATGAGTATTTGCATTGCAACCCACGTGTACATTGAACACGCGAGTTTCCTTATAGAAATCAGTGTTCCATACACTCCTTGCTTATACACATACTCGCATGTACCTTGAGTCGACATTAAAAAATATAAATCACGATTAGATGAGATTAGTTGGTCCTTAATCCATAACTATCCCAACTGTCTCAACCATCCTAACCTTCGAAACCTCTATATTTACCCATGTATAAATAGAGTCCTTGGGATGGGGCTAATCAATCAATTCTAGGAGAGAAAATTTATGCTGGTGGTATTCCTTCAGAGTCTTGGAGTAGCAGAACTTAGTGTCCATGGTTACAGAGGAGTCCTTATGTCAAAAGCTGGGTTATATTCTTACCTATTCACTGTTTATTAATAAACATAATTTTATATATGTATGAGATATTGCTTGAATAATTGGCTCTTTGCAAGTGAAGAGAAGCAGCCCTAGAATATTTGGAGAAGATTGAAATAGGAGAAGACAAATCTTGGATCAACCGTCATAAACCAAGTAAGCCAAACTCTCTTCCTATTCCTGTTTCATTCTCTGTAAAAGCTGATTGTCTGGAAGTGTCTTAGTAAGTTGGTAACCCCAGACCCTAGGTTACAAGGGTGTATTGTCCTGTACAACAAGTACCATGATAGGGGGTGTGGGGGGGATTCCCACACAATAAAATCACCATGGGAGGGTCTAGGGGGGAATGCTTCCCTTGTAGTCATGACTTGGTCAATAATGGATTATTTATGAAGCCATGGTTTTGGGTAGCTGATGGTATATTCCCACGGTACTACCTTTATAAAAGAAAGGCGTTGCAATAAGGATGTGTATTGTATTGTATTGCAGAATTATGAAAAGTGATCTCTGTGATTCTATGAGAGAGACTGTGATAAACTTAAGAGTAAGTGCAACGAGTTTGTTGTTGGTTATATCCCTTCATTTTGTTGGATGGTATAATAATAAATGACTGACAGTTTATGTGTGGCATAGCTCATATTGGGTGAACCATGTTATACTAGTCTCTCTGTTAATGTGTTTATGTGTTTAATATTTGTATCTTGTTTATTGTTATTGCTCTGCGATCCATTTTTTCTAACAATTGGTATTAGATCCAAAGGACTATTTGGCTAGTAAACTCGGAGAAAACAAGGGCTCCTAGTTTGAGTGGTAGAAATCATAGAAGAATGAAAGTTTAAGGTTGAGAGATTTAATGGTAGAAACTACTAGTTATGGAAGATGCAAATGGATTACTATATGTACCAGAAGGATATATTCCTACCATTTGGTAGAAAATCAAAACAATCAACAACTATGAAGGACGAAGAATGAGAGGGTCTTGATAGAAAGGCACTTGAAACTAATAATTAACTTTTAGACACACCTTTGAAGCTACGTGGGTGTCCATAAACAACTTCTCCTTAGGAAACTGTGTGTGGGGAAACCAATCTCCTCCCAGGGTGAAAACACAAAGTTGGTATACACGTTTTGCCTATTTTTTGAAAAAAAAAACCTGCAAAATTTTATGTTTTTCAACTTAAACCATTTCAAACCCATATCCCCATTAGGAATTGCACCTTAACTTAAACACAAGAGATTTAGATAATTCTATTAGATTCGTACTCATATTTTTTTGAAATTTTTTTATGGACATATAGTATGACGAATTTGACGGGCACCAATGACGTATACTTTAAATTTTTAGGTTTGGATAATGAGCTACCTGTGTGCCCTTCATTTTTTTCGAGATAATTATTCATTTTACGGAAACCAAATGTACGTTCATAATATACATAGATTGTACTTTTCAATGGACTATATGATGAGGATTTTCATACCTAAACACTACTTTTTATTATTTTTCAAAATAACATATGTTTAAAAAATGGTACCTTACTGACACATGTTTGTGCCCTCCCACTTTCTTTCAAATGTGACTCTTATGATACAAAATAAAAATACCCTTGTGAAGAGGAAAATGAAAAGAACATCCCTATGAGTTTTTACATTTTTTTTGTTGTCATTGTGATGATCTTGAATTTTCAGTGTGATTGATTCTCAAAAAATAGTATAGAAACTTCGTGTTTTCACCCCCCGGCCAACCCCTCAGCCAGAGACTAACAGTCCCTGAGCCCTCACTTAGCAATAACAAGACTTTTTCATATTAGAAAGAGAGTCCTAGTATCCTCCCCATAGCCACCAACTATTTATTTACTCATAAACAATGAACCCTTAGGAAGAGAAGCGAGGGTGGAAGAAGAACCCCCATCCCCTTCCCCCTTGTCCTATTTAAGCTTTTGCAAACTCCCCTAGGAGGGACACATGTCTCCATGCAATAATCCCATGCAATAATCCACTAAAATAGATAAATAACTCAAAAATATTTATATATTTTATTATTTTCCTTTTTTAACCCCTTATTTAACCTAACCCATGATAAATTAATTTTAATTGGCATATTTTATATATATATATATATATATA
>LPNX010905738.1:21255-31362 GCA_001517045.1 Pseudotsuga menziesii | reverse complement strand
GTACTGTGAATGTTCAATGATTACTTAAATGTGCTTCCTGAAAATTGTTTAAACCAATGTATTCATTGGATGCAACTTTCAAGCGTCACATTTGAAACCATTTCTTTGGGATTAANGTACTGTGAATGTTCAATGATTACTTAAATGTGCTTCCTGAAAATTGTTTAAACCAATGTATTCATTGGATGCAACTTTCAAGCGTCACATTTGAAACCATTTCTTTGGGAGTAAGGTAACCAAGAGTTTAGTGTCTTGATAGCTCTCCCGGGGCCAGAGTATGAAGTTCATTTTACCCCTTGTCTTTAAGTGGCCACCAGATAAGACTCCACAGGATCGTAATAGAGTAATACAGATGTATTCATTTGTTCCTCATTCCCATGCTATTAGCATTCTTTTGATGATTTCTTTATGACTACAAAATTCTTATGAGTCTTCCTTGATTTCTTCTTTTACTTTGAGAATTTTTTACAGGTTTTTCCATCCACAATGTCCTTTTGTGTGAGAGACAAATTTGCTTCCTCATGATGCTCACGGATGGAGAAGAACCTTGCTGATATTTGTTGTTTGGATAGCCCTTTTGGTCCAATGATTTATTTCTTTCGCATCATTTCTTTTATTGAAGATTGAATATTTTAGAAAATTGACCTTTTCAATCTATGCCTTTTGGCTTCTTTGATTTGTAGAAATATAATTATTTTGAATACCATACACCCGTCATACTTGCTTCCCTTCCATGGGTCCATCATGATATGCTTCCTGAGACAGGTATTAATGTGAGAATGGATGAAACCCCAAGATAGTACTCCAGACCTCATGATTTTTGTTTATTTCACATTGTTTATAATGATTCAAATGTGAGATTGAAGGCTAGCTTCCCTTCCCATCATTTGTCAACAGTCAAAGAACCTCATTATGATCGAACTTTATCATTTTCTCTTTTCCATAAGCAATTCCCGACATCCAAATATTTTGAGTTTAATCAGATGCATATACTTCCAAGCACCAAAAATTGAGTTGGTTTATTAAAAGCAAACACACTAAGGCTATGAAATAAGGTGAAACAAACAGGAAAAATAAACAACTGGAAAACAAAATCAATAACAACAAGTTTATTTATGTACAAGGGTTTCTCAATTCTAGGTAAATTACTACTTGAGAACAAAACCAAGCTTCCTCAGCTCTTTTTGGATCAAAGGCTCCAGTTTAGGGTGTGTTTCTCTGAGTTGTTGTTGAAAAGGATTTTGTCCAGAATTACCAAAAACTTTCCTAGCCCTTTTCAGAGGTGGAGCTTCATACTCAACGGTGTCATTAGTGCATTCCACATCAAAATATAAAATCCACCACATACCTTTTAAATCTACTATACTAAAATCAATATCATCAGCCCATGAGAATAGAAAGAGATCGGATTGTGTGTCTGATTCACAACTGCTTTGTTTAGCTTGATGATTTTCTAGTTCAATCTCCCAAAATTGATTTCCCAAAACTGAATACAAGAAGTTCACAGGTTCATTCTTCACTTCTAACTGAGTTACATTATATGTCATGTGTGGTTCTCTCAGTATTTTATTCTAGTTTTGAGTATTATTGTATGGTAGCCACATGTGAGACTAATAAATTGCAAAATATCCAATAAGTTTCATTGATCAGTCCCTACTTAAAATTAATCCATATGCTTTTGGTATATCTACTGTCATAACATCTATAAACTGACAAACTTTGGGATATGTAGATAATTGAATCAAGACATATTTCATTTCCCCTATGACTTTAACATTAGATCTGTCTAGTTGGCCTATCTGAGATGAGGATGGTGCAGGTTGGCCATTAATTGTTTTACATATTGAAAGTGGCATGACAGTTGATGAAGAACCAGAATATACCAAATAATTATGCACAATATGATTAAAAATTTCAAACGACAGCAGAAAGGTAAAGTCTGAGATCTATAGTTTCCTCCAATGCTTGCTTCATTTACTTCATCATCAGATTTAACTAGGACACTGTTGAGTTGTGGATTAAAAGCTTCTAGAAGTTTCTTCCTTTGCTGAGGCAAATTACATAATTCAAATAAATAGATGTTTTCCTTTGTTTTCTTAATGTCTTCTATGATGTCATACCCCATGCCATGTTCTTTAGTAGTCTCTATTCTATTNCCTCCAATGCTTGCTTCATTTACTTCATCATCAGATTTAACTAGGACACTGTTGAGTTGTGGATTAAAAGCTTCTAGAAGTTTCTTCCTTTGCTGAGGCAAAATACATAATTCAAATAAATAGATGTTTTCCTTTGTTTTCTTAATGTCTTCTATGATGTCATACCCCATGCCATGTTCTTTAGTAGTCTCTGTTCTATTTGTCAAAGTTTCCACAGGTTTATTAATTGTTGTCTTCATTGACTTTTCAACTACTGGGATTGTCCCTTTCATATTTATTAGATTAGGCTTAGGTGTTGTTGGAGTATTACTGGGAAATTTCTTCATGTTTTCTTTAAACTTCTTTATTTTAGGCAGTAACAAACTTTTATCTACCACTGGGTCTTTACTTCTAGTCATGACATTAACTGATGACACTTGAATTTCCTTAGTAGATTCATCTTCACTAAGCCCTAAACTAGGTTCCCAATCCCATGATACCATAGTAGTTTCTTCGTTTGTTTGTTCTGGCTTATTAGTTTGGATTTGCTATTCTTCAGGATATGCCAGCTGGGTATCTAACCATTGGTTCATAACCAAAGTCATTGAATTGATCCATTGCGGATATCTTTTCTCAGAATGAGGTTCTTGGTGGAAAGTGCATAAATTATCCATGCCTACTTCATTAAAACTCAACATAGCAGAATTATGCACATGTGGTTGGGACTGTTCCCTCTCTTCCCTTTTCTTGTAATAAGGGTTGAATGGCTTTCTATATGAACTAACTCCCTTATATTTTCCAAGTCCACTACCTTGTTTGACAATTTTTGCACCATCTTCACTACATTATCTAGCTCATTAGAGTGTTCTTGTTTGGGATTAGTTAACAACAAAGGAAGTTTGTTTGTGGTATGTTTCAACTTAGGTTCTAGAGTATGCATTGCTATACTATCCAGATCTTTAGGTTCTAGAGTATGCCTTGCTATACTATCCAGATCTGCCTCTACTTTCTTGGCTTCCTCATAGTTTTCTACCAATGTGATTTTACCAAACCTTTTTACAAACATTGCTATTGGTCAATAAAGTGTTGTAGTATAATATTCTACTAGAGACTCTTTAGCTGGTCTTGTTGTAGTACTAAAGCTATTCAATAAAGTGGTGAATCTCCGATTAAAGTCTTGGACCTTTTCTTCATCTCCCATTTTCATAGACAGTAATTATTTCATGAGAATGGCTACAAATTATTTCATGAGAATGGCTACAATTTTCTGGTTTCCAAATTTACCTAAGAATGCCTTTGCAAAACCATCCCAATTTAATATTGAATCATTTTGCAAACTAAAATACCATGATAATGATTTAGGTTCAAAGGTATACTCAAAAATGTTGCAAACAACATCTTCATCTTCAACATTTAAAATATGCAAAGCCAGATAAAAACCATGTAGGTGATCTTCAACAGAAACACCCTTCCCAGGATCAAATCTTGGTAAAACCTTTTCAGGGTATTTGGGTAAGTCATGCAATGGAGCAGCCAGGTTGAGTGGCGTTCTTATTCTCCATGCAGGTTGATTAACAACTTCCATGATTTGAGGTGGAGACTGTGGAATACTGAAACTGGAGGGGATTTTGGATCTAATTGATCCAGAGGTTGAACAATTTCCTAGATGGATAGATCTACCAGTTCTTCCAAATTTTCAACTAGAATTGAATCCTTAGTGTAAGGGGATACTTTCTTGGAAGTTTTCCTTCTAGGTAATGCAGTAATAAATTTTAACCCCCCAAGTTTCTTGACATAGGATATTGTATGTCTCCTAAACATATCTACTTCTTCAAATGGGACATCATACAAATGTTCTGATTCTTCTTCCCCAACACCTGTTTGTTCTTGTTTTTTAAATGCAGGAATAAAATCTTCAGGGAAAATATTTTTGGATGATGTCCCAGTGTAATATTCTCTGAAAAATAGGATTTCCTCTACCAGCCATGCACAAGTTGGTGCCCTCCTTCTGGCGCCAATTCTGTTGATTCCTGAAAAAACCTTAGGTACCAAGTAGTAGGGATTCTCCCTGATGAACGATCCCAATTAGATCAGACACCGTTTGGTGTGGGGAATCCGTCCAGTTCACGGTTTTGGCTGCCGTAGATTAAGTTATTTTTAATATTTTATTGGTTACATCTAGTCCACCATTTATATGATTTTGCTTAAGAATGATATGCAAGTGCCTAAGCTAAATGCAGGTCTAATCTAGATCTAAAACTAAACTATTCTATCCCTATTGGTTACATCTAGTCCACCATTTATATGATTTTGCTTAAGAATGATATGCAAGTGCCTAAGCTAAATGCAGGTCTAATCTAGATCTAAAACTAAACTATTCTATCCCCGAACAAGGAGAAAATTTAGAGTTCAGATTAAAATACTGTAAATGCTCATAAAGGTCTAACAGATAGCCGTACCAACACAATAATCACATTCACAATAGAAAGAATACCATAGGTATCTCTAATATAATTAAACCATTTATTACCCTGTCAACATAGACATTTATACAGACATCATACATTCATGACCAAGGAAATAGTTATAGGAGGTTAGAACAATCTCACTGTATGATGTACAGAAGAAAAAAGAAATAGTTCTACATTATGCATTCCACACATTCTAATTAAATCTCTGTGCATGGCCTTTTTTCTAGCAAAATGATCCTTCTTATTAGCAAAGAGGTAGATATTTTACAACAATAGTACAAAATTATTTCACCAAGAAAAATTCCTTTCTTTGTGCTATGTACCTCTTATTTATAGTGTTATGGGATCCCGAGACTCACCTCAAAACAGATCCAAATTCAGTTACCCTAACCAGGAATCAATCCCGCACACATAAAATCCTAACAAAATCAGATCTGGCAAATTTGTCATGATCACAAAAAACAAATCGAGAAAGCATGCTAGAGCGCGCATGGTGGATCATATTGGGAATTTTAACAGTAGGGACTCAAACTCTCTTGCTGAAAATGACAGTTATAACCTCCTCAAATAGCCTGCAATGGTTTTCTTCATCATTGCATCTTCACAAAGCGAAATCCCCTGCAGTCGTTGATCAAAACTATATATTCATCTGAAACGTCCATTGATGTAGCCTTTAGCCGATTTCACAATCCGCCATCCTGATAAAATTCATGCTATTTTCCAAACGAAAATGATTCTGACCGTAGATATCCTCCTTTCAAATCTTGACCATTGAAATATGCAGGCTCTTTAAGCAATTATGTGGATCTGATAGATTTATTTCAGTCGCGCAAGTTAAAAAAATGGAATTCTTCAGGATCGTAGATTTTTATCTGCCATGAATCTCAGCCTTTGAAAACTGCGACCTTTACCCAATATCGCAATCACCCATCCTAACTTGGTGAACCCTAGTACCTGAAATACATAAAGAGAACATCATGAGAGATATATATGATCAGTAAACAACAATAATTTGCCAATGGAAAATGTAACTAATAAACGTACTTTCAGTTATAATTTTAATGATATGTGTTGTTTATTCAAATAGAACAAAAACATGATGATTAACGCCCTGTTAAGAAAAACAATATTTATTTTACGTTTTGGGACAAAGATTTCTCATTTTCCCCAATGGTTCACAGTAAAAAACAAAACTGATGTTGGACAACTCAGATCATCTCAAAGATGGATCGGGTTTGATTTGAACCGTTAGATCATGTAGCCTTGAAAATTCCTTTCAGCTTCTGCCCTTCTAGAAAGTGGAAAATGGGTTCGCCAATTTTGTCAAGTTAAAATTATACTTTTCTACTTCCACATTTTTGCTTCCACTTTTCCTCTTTTCCTCTTCCTCCCTTCTGTTTCCGCCTTTTCTTGGCCATTGGATCTTTGTGAACTCATCCCTAGCCATCGATCTGTGAATCGTGGAAGACGAAAGATGAGACTCTAACTTTTTTACGACAAAAAGTCTATCTTCTCGCCTCCGCTTTTCCACTTCCACCCTTCCAAAACCTTCTGAGCCGTTGATCTATGTGGGGTGATTCTAAACCGTCGATCTATGCGGAAATCAGAAATCGGGATTCCAACCTTTACTTGACCAAAATCCACTTCTGCTTCGCCCTTTTCTTTCCCACCTTTCCGAGTTGTTGATTTGCATGGAAACCTTCTGGACCGTTGGATCTATGCAAAAGTTAGAAATCAGGTTTGTAAGCATCTTCCGCTTCTGCCCTTCCACTTCTTCCTTTTGTGGAAAGAGGAAATCAAAAGTCATATTGTCCAATTTTCACAAACTTCAAATTCTACATTTTTTCCTCCGCTTTTTCTCTTCCCCCCTTTTCTTTTCCACATTTCCGCACTGTTGATCTGTGCGGACTCATCCTTGGCCGTCGGATAGCAGAAAATAGAAAGCAGAAATCTAAATTTTCTACAAACGAAACTTGACCTTTTCTTCTTCCTCTTTTCTGCTTCTACATTTCTTGGTCGTTGATCTTATTCGGATTCAACCTTGGTCGTTGACATTAAATCAAAATCGAAACCTTCAAATAAGGCTTGTTTCCAAAGTCGGGCCTAAGTATTCCTTACCAAAAAGACGACTCAAGATTAGGAACATATTTTTGCTCAAGATTCTAGGAAATACTAGGTATGCAGGGAGGCTTATCTGAGCTGGGAAACAATGGAAAGAGTGCTTTCAAAAATAAAAAAAATGTGAGGGGCACCAAAATGAAAAAAAAAATGGGGAAGCAGTTGCAATAGCAACACATCCTCATTGGCCTCTTCAAAATTCTTAGGTTCCATCATAAATAGGAAAGCAATATGAGGTTGTTTTGAATCTTTGATCAACTTTCTTCTTGTCTGCACTCCTTTATTCTTGTCACCAAGTATCCAACTTTCGAGATGATTCTTTTGAACAATTCTGGAAGGTGCTTTTGTTTCTATCTACTGTCTTGAATCTGTTTGAGTGTTTGTGCTTTCATCGTCTAACTCTGAATCTTCTTTTTTTTATTCTTGGACCTGTTCTTCTTTAAATTCAACTGTATCTTTTGTATCTGGTTCAGTGAATGCTTATTTTAATGTCTTTTACAAGGATTCCTTCATTGATTTTAATGTACAATCAACAAATTTATGCAGACTTTTATTATAACAAGTGTACCCTTTATTGTTTGTAGCATATCCTAAGAAGATACCTTCATCAACCATGTCATCATATTTCCCAAGATGTTCATCATTATTTTTAATATAACATTTACTTCCAAAGACTTTAAAGTGTTTGATAGAAGTAGGTCTTCTAAACCATAGTTCAAAAGGATTCTTATCACCGTTCAGCCTTAGGTGAGCTTTGTTAAGAATATGAACAGCTGTGTGAATTGCCTCTACCTAGTATGTCTGAGAAATATTCTTTTCATTCATCATTGATCTTGCCATCTGTTGTACTGACCTATTATATCTCTTAACTACTCCATTTTGATGTGGGGTCCTTGGAATAGTGTATTCTCTTTTAATTCCATGTTTATCACAAAACTCTTTGAAGTCTCCTGAACATAAATCCCCTCCTCTATCAGATCTTATCGCCTTCAGTCTTTTTCCCATTTGATTCTCAGTCAGAGCCTTAAAAATTTTGAACTTTTCAAGTGCTTCAGATTTTTATTTCAGAAAAAACAACCCATCTAAGTCTAGAATAATCATCAATGACCAACATAAAATATTTTTCTCCTCTTGTGCCTTCCTTTCTTTATGGTCCACACAGATCCATATGTACTAATTGAAGTGGTTTGTCTATTGATGTGAAGTTCTTGGATTGAAACTGTGCGCGAGNTTTGTAATCCTTCAGATGATAGTTTGAATCCTTGTGTCCAAAGTTATGAAAAACATAACATTCTGGCTCATTGTACAGTAGGTCAAAAGAAATGTTATTTTTATCATGAGTTATTCTCTTAGTAGTGAACATAGTTGTATGATGTTCTTATTTGCTTGCTGACTGTATTGTTCTATGTTGTAGCTCAATTTTTCCATTTGACAAGGTTTATAGACATAGTCATATGGCTTTGATATCTTTGGAAGATATTTTATTGCCCCATTTTTCACAAGCTTGATTATATGATCAAATTTTAAATGTCCAAGTCTCCTATGCCAAAGCCATCTTTCATCATACTTGCTTAGATGGCATTCTTCTTTTTCTTCTTTCAAGACATAGAAATTTTTTTCACCGCACAGTTTGCAGCTTTGTGACCAAAATTAGAGAAACAATAACAGTAACCATGGAAAAAAATTTGGTACCTGAATCTTGGAGGTCTTCCCTTTTGTTGACTATGTTTTTGAGCAATCCTTGGTTGATAACTCTGATATGAATTTCTTATTTTGGTACTTGCTTCATTTCTTTTGGCTTGCACAGTATGTTTGCATTCTGACTGATTGTTGCATGAACCTTCTTCATAGCCAAGACCTATTTTTAACTATGGGGACCTTTGCTTGCTGAGAATGTTGTTCAATTCTTCTAAGGCTTTGATACTTGACAAATTCTGGTGGTATAGAGCTTGAAATTTCTCCAAGTCTTTCCTAGATGCCACTACTTCTGCTTCCAAAGCTTCACATCTCTTTTTCCCTTCTGTTAATTGTTGTTTAAGAATATCTTCTATTTTCTTTCCTCTTCTAGTTCCAATTTTAACAGGGAAATATCTTCACGTGGTTCTTTGGCATTATTTTCATACTGCACCAATAACTGTTTTTGTTTCCTTTTTTTAATCTGATTCTATCAATCTCCTCCAGAGCATTGATTAGTTCACCTTCCATATCAACCGTGGATTCTTCCTCATTCGGGTCACTTTCTGTATTTCCAATATTGTGTATGGCCATAAGCATAAAGTTTTAACTTCATCTTCACCAGATGAATCATTGTCTGTCTCTTCTGAAGAATCAACATCATTTACATAGATACTTTTCTTTTTGTGTTTAGCCTCTTTATTGTATTTATTGAATGTATACTTTTCATCATAGTCATAAGTCTTCCTCTTGTGCTTATGGGGACATTTAGATGCAAAATGACCTATTTTACCACATTTAAAGGGCATCTTGCCTTTGTATTTACCTGAACCTTTCTTCAGCCTCCTTACAAATTTTTCCTCAGCAACATCCATTTTTGAATCAAAGTTCCTATCTGTTTTAAAAGAATCTTCTCTAGTGGTGGATTTTTGTTTACCAATCCTCATTTCATAGGCTATCAGAATACCTGGGAGTTGGTCAATAGGAAAAGTTTTAAGATCACTCAATTCTTCTATTGCTGAGACTTTGGGATTAAATCTTTCAGGAAGAGATCTTAAAATTTTATGAACTAAGAATGCTTCATCAAAATTTTCACCAAGACCCTTCATGGAATTCATAGTCTCTTCTATTCTTAGGAAATATTTATTGACTTTCTCATCCTCATTCATATTTAGTTGTTCAAATTTTAGTCTATATGCCTATAGTTTGGCATCCTTTACTTTTTTATTTTTTTTCATAACTTTTACAATCTTATCCCACATCTCTTTCACATATTCAAGATGCATTACTTTAACAAACTCATCATCTGCAAGACCACTCATTAGAGTTCATTTCCTTTGCATTAAAATTAAATTCCAACTTGTCATCTCTAGAGTTTAGCACAACTGGATTTACATAGCCAGACTCTACTACATCCCAAACATAAGCTCCCAAGGATATTATATAGGTTCTCATTCTAACCTTCCAAAATGCAAAATTTGTTCGATCAAACAGAGGAACCTTATTGGATGAAGTCCCTTCATAACTTGTCATGTTTCAAGCTTACAGATCTACCTTTAGACAAAAGGAACTCGTTCGGATATCAATTGNTGCAAAATTTGTTCGATCAAACAGAGGAACCTTATTGGATGAAGTCCCTTCATAACTTGTCATGTTTCAAGCTTACAGATCTACCTTTAGACAAAAGGAACTCGTTCGGATACCAATTG
>LPNX010905732.1:93082-121592 GCA_001517045.1 Pseudotsuga menziesii | reverse complement strand
AATTTTGAAAAAACTTTCTTTATAAAAATTCGCCCTCCAAATTTTCTAAGTGCCCCTAATTTCGCCCTTTTGCGAATATTCGCCCCTAAAATTAACCATGCTCCAAGAATCCAGTTATGCATTCCAAGACCAAGCACATTCCAATCAAGTTCACTTTCTTTGGGAACAGGTCACAGAAAAGAATATCAAGTTGGAATATATCGGGACAAAAGAACAAGTTGCTGACGTTTTTACTAAGCCTCTTCCAAGAGAGACTATTGAGTACCTTAGAGAAAAATTGGGAGTCATATTATCTCCTAATTAAATTCCCCTATCTTCAACAACACTACAATATGACAAGGGAAGCATGGCAGAAGTACCCTTTGCCATTGATGCCAAAGGGGGAGAAAAAGTTGAACAAGGTAGGTAAAAGAAGCATGATCTAAGGGGGAGATCTGTGGACAAAGGAATCTCATTCGAAGGGGGAGCTTTGGAGTTGTCATCAATGACAAAGGGGGAGATTGTTGACTAAATTGTCATTGATGCCAACAGGTGTGTGTTAGTGTGTCTTGGTCCCAGTACCACGACCATGCCCTATTTCCCTAGAATGTGTCCTTGGTGGGTTGAAAAAGTTGCAAGACTCCAAATGACCCTTTCAGTGGTCATTTGTGTTTGATAAATGTCATGGTACCCTAGGAGAAGTCTAGGAACCCCTACATGCTGGTGGTTACGTTAATGAAGTATGAAGTAACTTGTTGACCTAACCAAACTCCCTAAAAACACTTTACCTTTGTTGCTTAAACCTACATTTTACCCTATACCTTAACATATAAAACCTCAATAAAACATGTAACAAGTAATAAGTATTAAAAGATATTTAAATTAATATTAATATGAATGTTAAGACATTTTTTTTAACAATCTATTGAAGTGTTTAAAATATTTTTAATAAAAATAAATAAAGCATTAAAATTCTCCACAGTAAGTTAAAGCGATAAAGACCCCTTATTTAAACTAGCAATTGTACCTAGGGGTGCAATAAAAGAACGCCGTGTTGCAAGCTAAGCAAGGAGATGTGGACATATACAACAAGACATTATATTCTTCACATAATTGGCCATTGCATTATTGACATTTCAAAAGTAATCATGAAAAGTATTCTTCGCTCATCCAAATGAGAATGGATTGTTAGTTTTTGTAGTTCTTATGTTACAATCAAGTAACATTGCATAAATTTATGGATCTATCTACTAAATAAATAAAAATATTTCAAATTTATAAAGAGAAACAATAAACAATTTATTTATACATTCCTTAAATGTGGATCATTAATATGAAATTCATAACATTTTGAATCTCACCAAAAAAAAGAGGGTAGGTTAATGGACATCATTGGAAAATATCTCAAAAAATATAAAGAAAAACTTAAAATTGTCCAAATTCTAATAATATAAAAAAAGAGGGTAGGTTAATGGACATCATTGGAAAATATCTCAAAAAAATATAAAGAAAAACTTAAAATTGTTGGATATATCTAGAAAAAGATAAATTAAATTCATAATAAAAAATAATATTTATTATATTATTAAAAAATTATAATTTGATTCATATATCCTTTCATTTAAGAATTTGGTAGGTCTACAAATATAAAAGCCGAGCAATTCTAAATTTTTTTGTCAAATTGTTTTGACTATTCAAATGAATTCATATACATTTTGATCCTCTTACATTATAATGTTTTGATGCGAGTACATATATGTTAATGCAAAATAGAACATTGATATGTAGATTACAACAAGCAATTTGTAGCTTGTTGAGAAGTAGATCCTGCACATGAAAAGTAGAAAAGTAGTTAGAGAGAAGGGAGAATTTGGAGTTAGCTTGAAATGATGTAAAGGAATACTAAAAATAGAATGCTTATGTATTAAATCTTACAATATTAATTAATTTTTTGTTTTTTTCCAAAATTTTGAAGTAGGTTTACCACCGAGTTTCAATGCCCTTACCAATCTCACTAAGGACTTTTTAACTCCTTGTACTTTATAAGCTCTCTAGTTTTCCAACAACCCCCTTTCAATATAAAAATCTACCCATTTTTTATTAGAGAGAATGAAAAAAATTACTCTTTCATCTTTTTAATAGTTTTTTTCCATGAGAGGAAATAGCTCAGAACCCCCGTTTTGTATGCTCTAATGTACATCCCCTATCACATCCCTTAGTATAGGTGTCAGTTTCATTTAAGGATCTTACTAATGAAGAATAGAAGAAAACCAATCTTCCTTAAATGTATTGTTTCCAAGTTTGTGAAAAGGATGGAGGATAGAGGCTTCTCATCCCTAGGTTTCTACTACATCCCTTAATACAATTGCCATCTACATTCAAGGATCTTATTGATGAAGCAGAGAAGAAATCCAATCCATCTTGAAACGTATTGGCTTCTAAATTTGTAAAAAGGATGGAGGTTGGAGGCTTCTCCTTTGTAGCAGATGAATTCAAGACTCCACATATCCCATCAATTTGGTGGAATCAAATATACATTATAATGTGCATGCATGTTGGATTCCTCTATTGGAATAAACTCCTAAGTTTTCCATGTACTAGTACTATAAACTCATGGAAATGTGGAAATTCCTAAGAAACTTCTTGGAAATGTCCAAGATCCCATAAGGGACGTAAAACCCATAAGAATTCTACAAACCCCAATTCTACAATCTATATATATATTGTGTTCCCCTCGACATACCCATTTGGGAGGGTTGCATTTTTAATCATTCATGTTTCCAAAACTAGTACATATTTCCATGTTTCATGCAATTTAGTTGGATTCTTTATATAAATTTTAAGTTTCAAAGCATGATTTTTTGGCCCAATGTGATCAACATGCAGTAAGAATCCTCCAAGATCCCTTGAAAACCATAAAAGAATCTCAATAATCTACCAAAAAGAACTTTAACCTACTTCTGCTTGTTGAAGTGCATACCATACCCTATTGTCAATGTTGCACAAGCTCCCAACAAAAAATTGGGAAAATAAATATGGCTAGGACTACAAGAAAACTTATCCAAAATTGAGAAAGAGGTTAATTTAATATCACCAGAATTTAAATCTCACACAAATATCACTTTCCAAAACATTCATCATCTTAATATTGACTTCACTTCCGAGGATTTTGACGTCAAGCTTATATGGAATTCGCTTGCAATTAGGATTTACATGGGTTGTATGTCTTTCAAACTTCAAACTTGTATTAACTTGTAGCAAGGAATTCACCTAGATTCATAGACTATATATAATGTTTAGTGCTGGCATTTTATTAATATATGTTCAAAATTTGAATAAACAAGCATATGAAATTCATTGAATTTCCATTGTTTATCATGTTAGTGACCTCAAAGATGCAAAATCCTTCCTAGACCCTGGCTTATAGGCGACAATGCTATCGGCACCTGCTCTTTCCCAGAGCTTTTTCTCCTTCCCACTTCCTGTCATAATAGACTTACTGTATTGGATTTCAGGCAATCTGTTCATTGTGTTAATTTGTCTTTTTGTAGGTTAGTGGAGACTTGAACTAATTATCATTATGTGGTTGTCGCCTCGTGAGACTTTTTCTAGGTTGTATTTAGGAAAGAGGATTCAAAGACCGGGGTCACTCGAACATTTTAGAAAGTTTGATTTATTATGAAAATGGTGTATCCGGAAAGTGAAATCTCGACGCCAGAAAAATAAGGTCAATGTGGAACTTGAATGTTCATGACTGGGTCCTGTTTTAAATATTTAATGGAACATTGTTAGTCTTATAACCTTCGACGATGACCATGTGCTAGCCCAAACATTGAGTTTGTATTAAACCTTAAGTTCCCTTAGATGCATGTCCATATACTCGATGTGTACACATAATAGTAACATTGCATGCTACCCAGATGGCATGAAAAAACCCACCATCTAAGCACACCATGAATATTCTTACTGTGAGGTGATTTACAGTTTTCTCATCAATTTTGTGCAGATGGCATGAAAAAACCCACCATCCAAGCACACCATGAATACGCTTTCTGTGAGGTGATTTGCAATTTTCTCATCAATTTTGTGTAGTTACATCAATTAACGGATGTTATTTCATCATTTTGCAGAGCGTAGCACACCATGAATACGCTTTCTCTCAGGTGATTTGCAGTTTCTAATCAATTCCATCAAATCACACCATGAATACACTTTCTATGAGGTGATTTGCAGTTTTCTCATCAATTTTGTGTAGTTACATCAATTAACGAATGTTATTCCATCATTTTGCAGAGCGTAGCACACCATGAATACACTTTGTCTCAGGTGATTTGCAGTTTCTCATCAATTTCATTGAAACACACCATGAATACGCTTTCTGTGAGGTGATTTGCAGTTTTCTCATCAATTTTGTGTAGTTACATCAATTAATGGATGTTATTCCATCATTTTGCAGAGCGTAGCACACCATGAATACACTTTCTCTCAGGTGATTTGCGAAGAGGATGCTCAAAGCAGCTGTGGCCAAACAGAGCTGAGCTGAAACATGGAGGAGGAGAGGGCTGCTACTTTGCAAAAATATCTCTCCACTGAGGTTAAAAGGCCAGTGTTAATAGAATCCTAATTTCCTTCCATTCAAGTTTTACTTTCCATTTCAAAAGAATATTGAAAACATGTTGTATTTCGGCTGGTGCATATCTTTGCCTACTTTGCTTATAAATAAGTGTATGCCAATCGGGACTAGAATATTTATTTATATATCGATTTGATCATATAGCTTACAAAATATATAATAGATAAGAAAGCTGCTAACTCGTCTGCTTCAGATTAGCACAGCTTATAAGAAGGCCTTTTGGTTTGTATCCTAGTAATCTACAAACATTTGTACGAGTCTTGGTTGGGCCCTCAAAACCCCAAGTTTACAAATTTTGTATAGACCACACATCCTTAAAGCTTGTTGAGCATTTATGTCACCAAGAACTGCACTATCAACATCTTCATGCTCGCGTTCTCTCCATTCTAGTATCACCCTGCCAAGAAAAACCAACAAATTGATAGTGTTCCACATTAGTTTGGACATTTGCGGCCCTATACATGACCTTTTATTGTGACAGGTGTGTATGTACACGAGCAGGATTTTCTTTGCCCACGTATATTCATCCCTATACGCAACCCAATGATCTCTGACCCGCGTGGTTCATGCTTCCCATCTTTGGGAGCTTCACACTTGAAAATTCACCACGAAAAATAAAAATTAATACATTGAATGCATAAAGAATGTGATTAAGAGTTACCTGGTCTCGACGACTGTGGATTTCGTGGACCATAGCTCTCGAAATCTTCGTTTGAAATTTTGAGGTCCAACTAGCTCCAAATGCACTATTTTGGGTAAAAAACCAAATGGTGTGGTAAAAACTTCATCTTTTACTATTTATTAAATATTTTTACCCACTTTCCCTATAGTTTATATTTCTTATTAACTATTTCTAGTTATTTGGGCTAATATAGTTCTGTAGAAACTCCTTTTGGTGCACTTTCATCGATACTTTGGCTCGTTCATGCCCATGGCATGTATAATACTAAATTGGTATATAGGATAGGACCACTTTTCGTTTGAATTTTTCCCTATGACTATGTCACCTTAACTATAGGTACGAACCGACTTCTTAATGTCACGAAACCATCATACTGCTACTAGAGGTGGCATTACATAAGTGGTAGAGCTTTCCTAATCATGGGTTCCCTAGTTAGATCCCACTTTGTCATTTGGTACCCATGCTGGGCGTCCTCCCTTATGTCTGGGAGTCCCTTGTAGTCCCGCCATCCCTTTGAGCAAGAACCTCATACTCTTTCTTAAACTTTATGTTGTCTATATCCCATAAGGGCCCTCGTTTTGTATCAAGTTGTAATTGCATTGCATGCATCTACTTTCCATATTGAAATTTACGCTAACTCATTCAGTTTTATATGCCATATATCCCAATCTTGTTTCAATCCTAGCCAAGCAGAGCCTCTCATATATCTTTTGCAGCTTGATTATCCTATACCTGGAGGAGACATCCCCCCGAGTGTCCTTATCCTGCATGTGTTTCCTTGCATTGAGCATAGGTATGTTCCACTATTTGGAACTAGTTTATTTTCTTGTGACACTCGTTTCCTCCTTATTGTACTATAATCAATTTTATTCTTTTTCAAGCTTCTCAATATTAAAAAAGACCAAAAAATCATAAAACATAAAAATTTGGACGAGAATGATCACTTTCTATTGGCAATTGTCGTGTCGCCTTCGAACAGAGCACAATCCATTCATCCATTGGTTGAGTTACTAGTATGACCTTAGGAGTTGGACTCGTTATTCTGAGTTTTCTCCATCGACTAGTTATGCTTCTAGTCCCCATGGAGCCTCTATTGATGTCTCATGTGTCACAGATTTGTCCTAGTTTGCATTTTGAGTCTATGTTTGCTATGGGTCTCCATCTGCCTTATGCTCTTGTTCGAAAGAAGTTTTAGCCTGAGTTAGTCATTCCTCAATTATCTTGTCTCTGCATGTCGACCATTCTCGAAACATTTGTTATCGGTTCGTGCACATCTTGTTCATCCAAGTTCTTCCAAATTATCCAGCGTCGTTTTGTACCTCATGTTGGTTGATGGGGGATGCTTTAATGCCCTCCTTTCAACGGATTCCATTCTATCGACTTCAGATAATTTATTATGGAATAGGGATCTAGAGTCCATTGAGTTCCTTAAGACTTGCAGTCATCAGTGGTAGGTTTTCTCGCCATCGACGGATTTGGGAATACATCAATGTCCCATAATCGATGGATTCTCTCAAGTGTTTGACCTCAACACATCTATTCACACTTGTTTGATTGCACTTTATACCTTGATTCCCATTATCATTATCGGTGGGATATCTCATGTCTATTAACAATATACATCAATGACCAGTAATCCGATGATGGTCTATCATGTTCGACTTTGACACCTTTATTCGTGTGATGGGACATTTACTAGTGACAATTTGTGTAGAAGACCTCTGAGTTTGGTGGCATTCCATATATGATACATCCTTAATCGTGCCAATATCTATGAGATTTCAGCTCTCATGACCACACTCCAGTGTACCCTCTGATGTCTTCATTCAGTATGGAGACCTTATTTCACTGTATATTGTACGTGGCGATGACCACTCATGACATGTCAATTATTACTATTCATGGCCCTTGTATTGTTATATATCAGAGACTTCTATGTATACTTCATATCTGTAGTCATATGTATCTATCATTGTATTATACTGATGAGTGGTCGGTTTTTCCACCTAGATATTCATTACTCCACTCCTATGCATATTATAATGTATTTTGGCCATCGTGTACCTCTTTGACCTCACACATTAAGGGGAATTTGTTATAACATGATTTGTCACACCTGATACATCATGCTTTGATGGCATATCCTTGTCCCTATGCAGACTCATTTTACCCCATTTGCTCACCATTACCCTAATGCTCCAGTGGAACCCCTAAATAGATATTTTCGAATATTTATGCATATCAAAAGTCTACAACCCGCGTATACGTAGCTTGCACCACTCTCACCCACGTACATTTGGATTTATGCTCAAAAAATAAAACTATTTGGAGTTTTCCCCATCAAGAAAAGAATGACTTGATCTTTGGCCTTCCATATGCAGGGAAACATTCCAATTGGACCCTTCACTTCCCATTGAGGGGCTATATATTGAGCTACTATGAAGCATTGAAGGAGGTCAACTTTGGAGATTAAAGATATTATAGTGTAATTGTGACTCATTCTTATATGTTTGATTATGCATCCATTTGCCCTTGAAATAGTCATTAGTGCTCTTTCCCAAAGTTCCCTTTTCCTTTGTGAGCTTGTCTTTGTATGTAGGATTGAAATGGTGGAAGCCGAGGTGGAGAAACTCAGTTCCTCGATTTCAACGAGGTGCCAACAGAGGTTTTCATTTGTATCTATATTTATATTAATAGAAATATCCATTTCTCATCCATTACATGTGTAATTATGAATATTTGTATCCATGGATGTAATTACTTTGATTACATGTTGGAATTGAATATGCTAGATTCGACTCTAACACTTTACATATATCATGCTTGTATATCTCTTTGTTATTGTGGATGAAGTGCAGGGACAACTTTGATTGAAACATCAACAGGGATCTTCTTCGAACGTCCAGAATAAGGTACGATTATCATCCCTTAGTGTTAGTTTCATTCATATATTTAGCATGCTTTGAAATGGATTAATTTTTGGTGTCATCATGTCTGTTGTGGTCCACCCCAAACCATAGGAACTTTTATCCGTTACAGTTTGACATTTTGCAATGTCTTTGATTATCTTATGATATATACATTATTTATCAGTAATTCATATTTGTCTCTATTTGAATTATATGGAATGATATATACCTTATTTGTTAGTAATACGCATTGTGTCCTTGTTGTGGTATGTTATGTTAAAGAAATGTAACTACATAAGATATTCTATTTTGTATTATTATTATTATTATCCTTTCCAGAGATGTTGCTCCTCTGATTAGAGATGTTAGTGTTTTTTTTGGTCATGTAAATTTTCTGAGGTAAAACCTCCATTGTAAGTCGAGTCAATAGTATCTACAAAAGTATTATTAAAATGTATTTTTGAGTCTCCCAAGGCAACTCCGCTCTGGAAGCAAGGAGAAGTCGACCCTGTTAATTCATTAGGCCTCTTTGTTGATTAGTATAAATAGGAGGGGCACCTCCCTCATTTGGATAAGGATCACTCAAGCAAGTTCGCTAAAGAGGAGAAACAATCCATCTTAGGATGAGGAATATGTCTAGTGTTATTTCTTGAGTCTTACATTGTACTTGGTTGAAGTCCCTATCGTGGTAGCTTTGTTGGGTTTTCTTCCCCGCGGTGGATTCTCAAGATAAATCTTTGTGTTCTCTTTTGTTATGTTGTGCTTGTTATTATTTCAATGATACTTTTGTTTTGGCATAAACAACTCTTAAAATATTAACATGGTATCAAAGCCAACATGAAAGAAAACATTGTGCAACAGATTTTTTGTAGTACAACAAGCTAGGGATCACTATTTTGGACACCTTCCTCCACAACATGGTTGAAAAAGAAGGGCCAATCAACTCTCCCTAGAAGTGCGCATCTTTCTATTGAAACATTTTTCAATTCTGTGGATTTTCATTTTTTTACCTACCACTACTGCCAAAAGAAAGTAGGGCATCATAATTTTCAAGGTTCCATCCATAGATTCTAGAAAATCAAGATACAAATCTAAATCACCTTGGGAAGATGCATCTTTTCCTCCAATCAGCTCCACAAGAGATCTTAGTTGGAAAATTAGGGTTCTCCGGTCAAACCCTAGGTCATCTTGAAGCAGATTCTAGAAGCAGTCCTCAAATTGGAAAGTTCTATCTCTTATATTTCCATTTTAGGTTCTCATTAATTAAAGATGAAAAACAGTACCAAACTTGATGAAAATCTCAAGGGAGCAAAGAAATTCAGAGCATTTAAGTACAGAATCATGCTCATCCTTGAAGTTCATGTCCTAGAAGGATACATCAAAGATGAGGCTAAGTAACCAGAGGGAGATGGAGCAAAGGCCAATCTCAAGAAGGATATGATTAAAGCCAAGAGAATCATAGTTGATTCTATCAAGGATAATTTTATCCTCCATGTATATTCAAAAAATACTCAAAAGGAAATGCTCGATTCATTAACAAATATGTTTGAATGGAATAACATCAACAAAAGAATGACCTCTAGAAACCAACTCAAAGGTTTGAAGATACAAAAGGCAAAATCTATGCAATCATACTTCTCAAGAATATCTCAAATCAAAGAACAGTTAGAAGCCATCGATGACATGGTGGAAGAAGAGATTTTTTATGACCACCCCAAATGATCTCCCAATGGAATGGTATTTATTCATTAGAAGAATATGTGCTAGAAGAAAGTTAACCAAGTTTGGAAAACTATGGGAAGAATGTGTACAAGAAGAATGAAGCATAGCAAATAGAGAAGAGAAGATAAATGATAATGAAGACCAGGATTTAGTTGCTTATGCAAAGAACAAAAGAATCTAAAGAAATAATTAAGGATCATCTCCCAGAAGACCACCAAACTTCAAAAGAGGTAAGAGACCTAGAAGAAATTTCTCATCCTTTGAATGTTATGCACGTCATAAGATGTGACACATTGCTAGAAATTGTCCTCTTAGGAAAGATCAATTCAAGAAGAAGAATCAAAATTACCATGCCCATGCAGCTGAATAAAATGAATTAGATGAAGAAGGGGCTAGAGAAAATAAGGCTCTAATGAAGAGTATGTCCTAGTTTCAGCTCTCATAGGATCAGTCTCTCATGGCCGTGAAACTTGGCTTATAGATAGTGGCGCTTCCAAACATATGATCAGTCACAAAGATTCTCTCTCATGTCTTACTCAAAAATATCATTCACAGAAGTTACAACTTGGAGATGATTATCAATACCCCATTAAGGGAATGGGAGAACCCTCTTACAAACTAAAATATGGAAAGTCCATGAAAATGAAAGAAGTCCTATATGTTCTAGGTTTGAAGATGAACATTCTTTCTATTTCAGCGCCAGATAAGAAAGGTTTTAGAGTTGTGTTTGTATATGGTGAAGTTCTTATGTGGCCGAAAGGAAAGACAATAGATGATGCTACCGTGATCGATGTTTAAGGAGGACTCTACAGATTGAAGGGGCACACATATTCAAATCTTACGGTGAGTACCATCAACTCGTGTGAACTTTGGAATAGAAAACTTGCTCATGTGAACTACAAAGCATTGTCAATTGTGAGCAAGGTAGTAACAGGTCTACCAGAGATCTAGATCAATTACGAAGGGGTATGTAAAGGATATGCTCAAGGAAAGAAAACCAAGAATCCATTCCCAAGTAGTAACAACAAATCAAAAGGGATCTTGGATACTTTCCACTTAGATGTATGCGGACCAATGGCAACTACTTTCTTAAGTGGGTAAGTACTATGTCTCTTTTATTGATGTTTATTCTTGTAAGACTTGGATATATTTCTTGAAAGGAAAAGATGAAGTATTTGGAAAGTTCAAGGAATTTAAGGCTCTTTTAGAAAATTTATCTGAAAAGAAGATCAAGACCTTGAGATTGGAAAGTTCAAGGAATTTAAGGCTCTTGTGGAAAATTTATCTGAAAAGAAGACCAAAACCTTGAGATTAGATAATGGAGGAGAATTCACTTCAAATGAATTTTCAAATGAATTCAATAAATTTTGTAAGGAATTTGGGATTAAGAGGGAGCTTATCTCACCATATAATCCGCAACAAAATGGAGTTGTAGAAAGAAAAAATAGATATATCATGGAAGCAGTCAAAGCAATGATCCATGATCAAGATCTACATATGCACTTATGGGCCGAAGCAACGGGACCATAGCTTATGTACATAATAGAATATCCCATAGTGCTATTGGAAACAAAACCCTGAAAGAGATGTTCACTGGTGAAAATACCGAAGCCAACCACACATATTCCAAAGGATAAAAGATCAAAATTGGACTCTTCAGGAAAAAAGAGAATATTTGTTGGATTTAGTGAGCAGTCAAAAGCCTATAGAATCTACATTATAGGTTTCCATCATATCAATATCAGTAGAGATGTCACAATTGATGAATATACAGCCTTCACCAAATCCAAAAAGATATATGAAGATGAAGATCAAGAAGAAAAACAAGAGGCTCCTAGAACCACAGAAGCTACCAAACCACCAGTTAGAGATGTTAAAGAAAATCCTATACCAAAAAATCATGGCATGGAAAAACCCCAAGGACCCATGGAAACACCCCATGAGATGATTTCAACTAAAAGAATACCAACTTGGGCTTGTAATATAATCAAAGAAGAAAACAGATATGGTGCGCCAAAAGGAAGCAAGAGACAAAGAATCTACTCCAACTATGTAGCATTAATGTGCAACCTTGTGGATGAAGAACCCACATGTTTTGAAGAAGCCTTGAAGAAGAATTAATGTATGTATTCCATACCAATCTATAGTAAAGAATGATATTTCGGATGCGATGCCAAGACCGAAGGACAAGTCAATAGTTTCTTCAAAATGGATTTTCAAGATATAGCATTCAACACACGACAATATTGAAAAGTTCAAAGCAAGATTTGTCACATGAGGATTTTCACAAAATGAAGGAAATGATTATGAAGAAACCTTTGCACCAGTAGCAAGATATACCCCCATCAGAACTATCATTTCCTTGGCAACCAAAATGAAATGGAAGCTACATCAAATGGACGTAAAAACAACCTTCCTAAATGGTGTAATAAAAGAAGTATGTATTAAACAACCTTTATGATTCGAAACTTATGACAAAAAGACACGTGTGCAGACTGAAGAATGGTCTATATGGGTTAAAACAAGCACCCAGAGCATGGTATGGAAGAATTGATGGAATCCTGATGATCTTGGGCATTACCAAAAGTAAGGATGATTCAAACCTTTACTATAAGCTTGTAGATGACGGGATCATGATATTATTGTTATATGTAGATGATCTATTTTCGACGGGAGAGGAGAAGCTCATCAACAAATGTAAGAAGAATCTTGCAGAAAAATTTGAGATGAAAGACCTTGGCATGATGCATTACATCCAGATGAGACTTGTTGGTCACTGTAATCACCTATTAATTAATGAACACATTGATCAATATAAATTGTCAAGGGAAGTCTGGTTAATTCAAAGGTAATCAAGCAATATGTATATGCATAATCAGTAATTGATCAATCAACTAGAATTCACCTAATCTATCTAATTACCAAGTCTATGGTCTTCTATCTCAATCCAACTTCAAACACTAATTCAACTGCAAAGAGATTGAGAAAATTCACAACTCTTCTACTGTATCAATTTTGGAAATGATTGTTCAAGAATGAAAGAGCTAAATTGTTTTTGCAAAAAGTTAAATCCTCAATTATCATCATCAAAAGTGATCCAATCCACAATTGCAATACCCAACCATAAAGGAAATCTATCTTATCGTTCTATAAATCCTTATGCCATCCACCAGTTCTACAGTTTATGGACAAAAATAAATGATGAGAAAATGCAGCAGCAGAGCACAAGTGTAACAGCAATAATCAATAACACACTTGCAAAGAGAAACTACGCATTATTCATTCGATTGTTTCAGCAAACCAAGAAAAGCTATAATTGAATAATCTCACACTATTAGTTCACACTATTTCAGCAACTCAAAAGCAAATCTAATTGAAATTCCACACAAAACAGAATAAAGAAAATAAGCAACTAATTAACTTGGCACCTCTGAGAGGTTGGCCCTTGCCTTCTAACAGAGAAAGCGCTAAGCGCTACCAGAAGTCAGTACACCGCAAATCAAGAAAATACCGCCACTTTCATTAACAAGATGAGATTCAATTACACAATCCTTCCCCCACTATTGCAAGTTCTTTTGAAAAGCCTAATCTCCTTTGGACCATCATGTCTACCTATAAATACTAGATGAGAAAATTCAGGTCCTCTTAATTCAAACAGCCATGAAGATCAAAGATCTTCAAGCTGTCGAATAAATACTTCATAAATAGGAACATTTACATTCATAATTACATTGACATAGACTCTGTTTCGTGAAATGGTAAGACCTCAAATAGTAATATAGAAAGTAGAACTTAACAATAAGAACACATCTTTTGGAACCTGCTTCAGGCAGACTTAGTGTTTGACAGGAAAACCCTAAATTTTCAATTGTGATCACTTGGAAAAGATACGCCTCCTCAAGGCGAGTTGGCTAGTGTCCTCCTTTCTCGAATCTGTGTACAGAACTGCAAAATACTTGATGCCCTAAATTTATCGACAGCAATGACAGGTAAAAAATTGAACATCCACAAAACTGAAAACTGTTTCGACAAAAAGACGTGCCCTCCTAGGATGAGTTAGTTGGTCCTCCGTTTTCAACTAATCTGTGGAGGAATTCCCGAAATAGTAAACCCTAGCTTATTTAACTGTTTACAGAATTAGGTCTCCATGCAATCAGCTGATGAAGAAAATTTGTTGTATAGTTATTACCTCTACAATAGGGAATACATGAGCAGTTTGCAGTTTCCTTTACCTTTGGCTTCATTGAAGCAAGAATTTTTTAATGATTTAGAACCTTTGGGATAGATGCATACACAACCCAATAAGCTTCCTTGTTTATCACCTCAAGACTTCATGTCATGCTCGAATCTTAGAGAAATACCAAGCAGTCCATTAAAAAAATTGGGACATACATGTTTGTTGAGTGAAAGCAATGTACTAAGGGGCGCAGGGTAGTGGACGACATTAAAAAATAATCCATTAACTCACCATCCTCCCTCAAAGTTTGTGTGATCAGCCATCCTTATTTGTCAATCTGTCAGTCCAAGGTAACAAGGAGGCCACAAATAACGCAGTGCTGCGGATGGATCAAACGAGGCAAACGACGTGAGGACTCAGAGGACTCCGTTGGTAGACGTTGAAGCAAATCGTCGAGAAAATCGATTATTTGATAACTATTACTTTAAGAATCTGGTAGCAAGCAAAGGGCTTTTGTTCTCAAACCAAGTTCTGTTTAGAAGATATAGCAAAACAAGGGACATAGTAATGAGATTGAAACCAGGGACATAGTAATGAGATTAACGAGCTCTCAAAAGCACTTTTTTTCCAACTTCGTAGCGGCCATGATGAACTTTCAACACACGGAAGTCCACTTCGTTTTGCATGTTCTTGCTATCACAGAAGTCGTAAAATCAATTCACAGAGTAGCAACCACCATACAACCTACGTAGGAGCACAAATAATCCTGAGAAATTTTCCACAAATTGGACAATTTTGGACCTTCAGCAATTAGTTGTGTTCAACAGTGAGGCTGATAATTGGGGCTCTGTGCTTGATTTTGTACAAGCCCAAACCATAAAAATGCAATGCCTCTTTGTCGTGATACATTACAAATCCTAACAACTAGGACTATAAATTATGACGGCATCTCTTCATATGCATACTACAACTGCTAAATACATACCAGCATTCCATATAAGAAACACCAAGCACCCTCACAATTTACCCTTTGAGTACATTAAATATAACATCAAAACATTCTACATACATTAAATATAACATCAAAACATTCTACATAAAAAATAGCATGAATCCCAACTATATGCACCAAAATTCCACATAAGAAATTCCCAAAATCTGATTCCAACTCCTAATGAAAGCATCCATCACAATGAGTTATCATTCAAAATACCTCTTATCCTCCTCTTGCCAGAACAATTATTTGCTCATCATCCATGGATATCCTAAATTGCATAGCATCATCTCAAATAAATGGTTGAGTAAATATCTGAATGTCACGTGAAATTGCATTCCCTCAAGGAAAAGAAGGAACATACGTATACTCTGCCAAAAAAAGCATACAGTGTTGTACGAATTGGAGGAAATTTCGAAGCCTATATCTCATCTGGACATGTATTCCTTCAGCCAAGGTGTTATCTCATGTATTCCCTCGAAAAGTCCACCATCTTTGAACCATTGAACTGCAAAAACAGAGAATTAAACACAAAAGAAGGAAAGGAAATTTTGTTAGTTTGGATTGTTATGAATCTTGAAAATGACAGATGGAAAATATGCATGCAGATAAGTGAAGAAAACCATTAATGTTTTCAACCAATTATGCCATTACAGTTGAACAAGAGTATGACCATCATTTCCCCGCTATTGCTATTAATTTCATTGTAAGTTTAAAATTTATCAACTATTCATATACAATCTTTGAGACAAGGCAAACAAAATTTGATGAAGCCTAGATTAGTGTTCCTAGATGACCTATCATGCCCTTTAATTTGAATGCATTCCATGGGAAAAGTTCAACATCATGGTAGGATGATGGGTATTTCACATCTTTATATATCTTGAGGTTTCAAAGATGCATATTAATTCTTAAATCATATCTTACTAATCGTAAATAATTATTAGTATGTTTATTTGAGCATTATTGGCCCACTGTTAATACTTAGGTTGCAAAGTGTCATGGAGACAACTATGAATCGTTATCAAGCCATTTGACATGTGTGCAATACTTTCAGGACTCTTTTAACTATTCTAGTCATATGTGTTCCATTCTGCCTTAAGTAGGATCTGCTTTTGACCAATCTACATTAATAGCGAGGCTTCAAAACAATCCTTTGAAGGAACTTTATGAAAACTGCATTTTGATTTGGAAAATATTACTTCTTCCATATTTTATTGATTTCTTACAAAGCCATTTTTAGGAGACTCTTAGGTGTCAAATTATTTGTAACTAACAAAACTCCAAACCTTCTCTGGAATTTCCTGTTCTGGAGGCAACTTCATTCACATAAGCCCACTTCTTATCTTTCAGTTGAAGAATTTCAATCAAATGTTTGGCATCTGAGCTGGTTGTATTTAGTTCCACTTTTACGGTGACACATTTTGATATTGATGTTAAACTCGCCTAGAATTGCTATAGATTGGAATGTTATCATAAATGCTTGTACTGTTTATCTTTTATGTAATTAGAGATTGAATTCCAACCAATTTTACCTGATATCTTAGGGTGCGCACATGAAAATGTGCTTTAACTCCATGGTTTTCAATTATATATTGCAAACATGTTCATACTATGTACCTTTCATTAAATTTGAAGAATTAAAACTAATCCAAAACAATGTGTTTGGATTAGAATGACCTAAGGACTACGATTTGATGGTGATAGGATTGACGGTTATTCTCCCTACTTACGTATAAATTAATAATATCCCATAATGTAAAATGGCTCCTGAAAAATGTAAATGCTATTTGGTTTAGATTGTTAATATTTCTTATTTTGAAGCCTAACACCCTGAATGGTCGTCTGATTTGATATTTCATGTTGTAATTCTATGGAGGGTTGGATTGCACGGAGATGTCAAAGTGGGGTTTAGTTTAATCATCATATTATTGCCCTATTTCCTATATTGGGGCATGGGAATGGGTGTAAAGTTGCATTGAACATATTCTTGGTCTTTGACAAATATAAAATATATACCTCTTTGACCTAGCATGTGTGGACCTCCAAATCCACGATTAAAATATGGGTACCTAATCACCACAGATGAATACTTAAAAACCAAAATTATGTTTGTACTTTGAGCTCTGCAAGCTCAAAGTAAAGATGGCTGCAACATAGTCCACTCTGTGAACTGAATTGAGGCAAAATTGCATTAAATCATTTGAAAATAAGGATGCCCTACTGGAGTTTAGCCTTTCTTTGGTTTGTCTTACCAGGAAATTCTGTTAATAAGAATACAAAAGGTTATGGACAATATCAGAAAAACATTGTGCAAGGAACTATTGGTTATTTTCCCACTGTCCCAATCTTTGGTTGCAGTACTGCTCAAATTAATAAAGCTCAATAGGGTGTTCTCTATGCTTCTAGCGTGGGGCCAAATCTTCTTCATTAAGTGCATTACTCACACCAATAAAAACGTGGTATTTTGGCTAGAAATATGGTTTGTTAAATCCGTCAATGACAATGTCAAAGTTGTTGCCTTGAGGTACTATGAACTTTTACTTACAACTAACAAGTCCCCTTCATGAGCAATGTTTTCCGGTGTAACACATGACTAAAACAGGTCCAATTTGTAAATCCTCCATTCTAGCCCACGCAGGTAAGACAACTACCAGGATCAATCTTTTTGTTGAAGAGGTTGGTCTATCAGGAAGTTTATCATAAACTATAATGCAAGAATTTCGAGATTCACAATTTGGGAATTAATACTGTGGTTATCCACACTTTTAGATCCAAATCATTTCCCTTCATAAAAGTCACCAGTATATCATTTTATATTGCAATTGCCATATGCCCATTGTCATTGGTTTAGGATTCACATTGTATTTGTAAGTTTGTAACCACTCCCTGCCTTCATATAGCCCAGCCAGGTAGGGTTTACAAATACAATGTGAATCATGAACCAAGACCAATCCTTTGCAGGGATTTCCAGATTTAAAACAAATAACATAAAATTTAATGCCTTAAGCTTTAGATACACATTTTTAAGGTGTAGATACAATGGATTATCCATGAGTTTGGATTCAAATTGTATATTGTAACGGGGTCCTTGAGATTCTTGTTGGATAGACAATCTACTCCAGAAAAAGCTGTAAAGGAAGCTTTAGAAACATTATCTCAATTATTGTTAATTATTGATTCTCTTAATTCTTCTCTTCAGTTGTTGAATTCTTGTGACAAATCACTAGCTCCAGACAGGTAGGACAACTACCAAGACTAATACTTTGGCCTGGAAGGATTGGTTCTTCTTACTTGGACAACTACCAAGACTAATGCTTTTGAACTGAAAGGATTGCCTCTCCTTACTTTTAAAATTTTAAAATTGTTCTAAAAGCATTCCTTATTTATTTTCTACGTAGCTTCATCATTAAAAAAAGATACAGAAGGATTATCTTTCTTCCATCCATGCCTAGGTATTGATTTTATTTGCGAGGTAGCTTCATCATTGCGAAAAAAGGGATTATCATAAAAAGAAGATAGGTACACAATCTTCCATCCATGCCTAGGTATTGATTTGATAGTCTCCTTTCTGGAATTCCAAAATTCTATGCTTTCAGTTACCGTTAAACAACACACAAATTAGGTCATTAAGAGGTCTATATGGCCATCGTCACAAAATCAGTGTCTTCCTCATGATGTAATATTTTTATAACAATTACTACATTGTTAATATATATAGGTTTATTTGGATTCTATGAGAAAAGTATAAATTAAAAATTTATTTAAATTCAAAATAATAAAAATTACTAGACACTAAATTGGTGTGTAAGAAAGAAAAGCTTAAACACAACTGTATCATTAATAAATATTACTTAATACATATTAAAATTACAAAACAAATTCCATGTTACTGATTAAATGGTTAATTATATCTAAGGCATTCTTAACAGCGAGGAACAATCTACTGCATTGTCCACAGAAACATAAATATATAACAATTCTCCAGTGGGATCTATTCACTCCAGTGACACTTGTTTTCTATAGAACAATTCTCCATTCTGTTCATTATTCCAAATCCACCTCAAATCTGGTAGAGTTCAGCCTTGAAAAGCTGCAGCTGCTCTTTGAGAGCCTTGTAAGCTCATCTAGAATACCGGATAAAATGTCACACGAATCTAAATAGAGCGACTTCAGGTTTGCAAGCTCTCATATAGCACTTAGCAATGATTTTAAGCTTTGTACATACTGAAAGATACAAAAACTGAAGCCGAGAAAGATTGCTAAGAAACTCGAGTTCTATGAGTTGCCACAATGAGCTTTGCAGTGATTTTATTGGAGACTTTGATAGATCAAGCACCCTAAAAATGGCAAGGTTTTGAAGAAAGGCATCTGAAACCCTCAATGATATCTAGGAAAAAAGCAATGTTACACGAGGACTTTCCCCCCAGGGTCGAGGGCGCGCCCCCCTCTCTCCTTGCGCCCCGGGGGCTCGAGGGCTCATGAGGAAACGTTTCCCAGCGTCCCCAAAATCAGGAAACTCTCAGAAACTCACAAGGGGGTGTGTCCCCCTGTTCTGCAGCGCGCTCCAGTGAAGGGGGGCTCCCACACGCCCCCTCAAAAACTAGGGGGGTTCCTATATTCCCCCCACGATTTTCCCAATTTCAATTTAAAAAAACAAATTTTACTTCTAATTGTTGTGTAGTCTCTATTTCAGGCTTAGTCTTTAGCAATTTACTATTTCGCTATTTTAGCATTCAATATCATTGATTCAAATTTTCAATTACGATGACTAAAATTAGAAATATGAATATCAAGATTCAAATGACTTTGAAAATTATCATGATGAATTGTACAACGTGTTTGTAGTATTAAAATTTAATTTGCTATATTCTGATTTACGTTGCACAATGATAAACTTAGTATTTACTATTTATTATTTACTTTTAGTAGCTTACATGGGATGAATCATTGAATTGTTATTGTTGGGATTTAATAATTTATAATATTAATTTTTATTAAGACCTAGACGTCCCCCCGCCCCCCTCAAATTTCGCTAAAATTTGGGGGTAGTCTCCACACGCCCCCAATGTGCGTTTCCCCGCTCCTGCGTCCCGGAAACTTGGGGGAACATTGGAAAAAAGTAACTGCTATGCTATGTCACCAGCGATACTTACTGATGGAAGAGCATCAGCTCTCAAGACCAACTACTAAATTTCTAATCAGACCTTAAGCTCTAGACATTTTCCCAAGGAAACTTTCATGTAAAGTATTTTATTTTCCTAGAAAGTCTAGATAGGATAAAAGATCTAATCTGATAGGTGTCAGTAAAGGATGAGTCATGTAACTAACGTGATGCAGGAGCATCGTGGCATGCCAGCAATGTGATGAGTTGGTCACATGCTGTGGCATATTTTTTGTTGTTTGATGAGTCATAGTTTGTTGGCAGCGATAGGAAAGATGGCGGATCATGACTCCCTGCATGGAGATCAAGCCACAGGTTGTTTATTGTGATAGGGATGTTTTCATCATGCTTTGTAGTTGTTTGTTTTTTGTTACAGGACAACTTGGGGTGGGAGTAACAGTTTAGCTTAAATAGGCAAATTGTAGAAGTAAAGGAGGTTCTGTTCTTGAGGGTTAGAATTCCAATTCGCGGAAGGTAAAGTCAGACCTGCGTCTGGTTTCCACTTGTAAATATTTTGAGAAGACTAAAGAAGGAGAGTCGAGGGGTGTGTTTGTTCTATTGCTTAATAGAATAATTAGTTGTGTGTTTGCAGTGTTGTTAGCCTAGATTCATTTACTGCTTGAATGATGTATCCGTGAAGAGCCGACTTCGGTGGTTTTCTGAACATCTTTGTATTTCTGTGAAATCATTGATTCACGCATTAAGTTGTTGCTTGAATAGTTGAAATAGGTCGTAGATGCATGCTTAGAAGTGTTAGGCTAATTAATCTTGAATATTGCAGGCTGGATTAATCAATTCTCTGATCAATCAGTGCAGAACGCATATTTTCTACCCTTAACAAGTTTTGCAGAGAATGAACGGTGGGGATTGAGTTCGCAGACAAAGATATGGCGGTCCAGGAGAGATCCGCAATGAAAGTTGTGAGGGTGATAACGGATTTACAAAGATCTGTGAGATACACATCAAAGAGTAGATCGACAGTCGTGGAGAAGGCCGCAAAGATCTAGAGACTGGAAAAGTTGCGAGGGAGCAACTTTGGAAATTTGGTCGGGCATCCCGCATCCCACAACCCGCATGCAGAAATCCTGTTGCGGAAGCACAATTGCGGAGAGGTAATTTTAGAGCAAAATTTGGGCAAGGGCTATATTTCGTAATCCTGCTAAGTGGAGGAGCCACCAGATCCTGGAGGTGCTGGTTGGGTTGGATGTGGTTGATCCCACCTGCACCAATTTTGGTATCAGAGGGGGAAGAGAGTAAGTTTACTTTGGTGAAGAGAGAAAGAAAACGAGAACAAGAGAGTGTGTTGTGAAGGTGAGAAGACATACCAGCAGCAGTCTGAAAAGAAGAAGAGTTTGCATGCAAGTGAAGAAGAGGATTGTAGCCTGAGCAGTAAGTTATAGGAATATATATCTACTTTGGAAGGAGTGTATGCATGCAAGGGATGGCACAAGGAGTGAAGACATCTCAACAAAGAATTCATAATCTTTGAAGACAGTGATGAAGGAAACTAGTGAGGGTTCCTGAGAGAAAGTGAAGTGTGGCCAAGGACCTGGTATTTCAACTAAGGATTGAAGTACAGGAGGACATTTATGTTCTCATACAGATGAGTTGTGGGAGGAATCCTAGAAGGAGCATAGAGAAGTGCTTAGTAGGGTTCTAGAAAGAGGACTAGTACTTGCTGAAAGACCAAGCATAGAGGAGGTTTGGTGAGGTGAGGTGTAGCAGGGAGAACTGTTACTATAGAGGCTAGTGCAGCTCATAGAGAATGAAAGAAACTCAAGAAGATGACTATTAAGAGTCATAGCAAAGGTTTAGGTGGCAGCCACAAAGGGAGGAAAGAAAATGCCAAGGAAAATGGCATATGGAGGTAGTTGAGTGATGAAGAGTATGAGAGAGAGAACGCTGAGATAAAAGTCCATCTGGAAGTAATGATGGAGCTGTTATAGAAGGAGAAAGACCAGAGATGTGATTTTCTTGTGAAAAGAAAGTTGAAGTGGGATAAGCTACAAAGGAGAGGAGAGCAACTGATGAATGCTCAGTATGAAGAAGAGGTACTCAAGGCAAGAGAGTGTCTAAGGGAAGTCTTGAAGACTGAAGCTTCAAGTGAGACCAAGAGGTCTCAATGTTTTGAAACTGATATTTGTGTATTTCTACAGGTACAATGAATGAAGAAGGACAATTTTCTGATATTATCATCCATAAGGAGGAAGTCAAGCAGAATCTTAATTATGTTTTGGAAGAAGATGAGACAGTTGGGTCTCATGCAAATACATATGAACAGTCAAGAGAAAGTGTCTCTTTTCAGCGTGCAACAAAAGCTGAAAGTAGAAAAGATTTGGTTTATGATGATAGCCAACAGCGGGATGAAGCAAGGGAGGAAATCAAGCATTCAGATGTTATGCTTGGGGAAATTGAAAAGAAGGTTATTGAGTATTTTTTAAGTGTTGTAGCAAACTTGGGACAGCAGGAAGATTTGATGATTGAGTCGTCAAATAAGACCATTGAGTCTTGTGGGTTTAAATCTGACAAATTGAATGTGTTTGCAGGTATTGTAGAAGACAATCCATCTTATGGAATTGTCTTTAGTGAAGCTGAAGGTTATCTGGTAAGGCATAATGAGGAAGATGTTAAGCATAAATACACAGTGCTTGAAGAAGATGACAGGGAGATGTTATTGCTAGAGAACCTGTTAGAGAAATCTGAGTCTAATTGTGAATGGAAGCCTCAGGTAAACAAGCTATGTTTTAATAGTTTTGATGAAGAGATGAAGTACCTTGACAGGTGCATAGGAAAAGATGAAAGTGTGAAAGATTTAGTCAGTCTATATGGACAGATGGAATTGTTGTCAAGCAATGACAAAGGAAAAGATGAGTTGTAGCAGAAGGAGTCTACAGAGTACTTAATTAATGAAGGCAACAATCTTATTGGGGAAGAGACAGTCATGTCTTATGATAGGGAATTTGTTCCTACTAAGGACAAAGAATATTTGGTTTACTTAGAGAGCCAAGGTAAGAATGATGGACAGACCTTTGGGACTGCCACTATAACAGAGAATCAGAATTCTATTCTGACAGAGAGGGATGAGATAGTGTCACAGAAAACTTTGGTTAGTGACCAGAAAGAAGAAATCCATGAGGAAGAAAGTGAGGATACTGTGTCTCAAATTGGAGATGAAACAGTCTTGGGACTGAGGAAGACTGAATTGACTGATAGAAATGGTCAAAGAATTGAAGGGAAATTACTGAAGATTGTCAAGACAGAGGTGCTTGAAGGGAACCAAGTAATCAATGAATGCTTGAAATATTGGTTGAAAGTATTTAAGCAAGAGGAAGAAATTGTAGTCAATGAGGAAGACATGTTTCTTGTTATAAAAGAGACAAGAGAAGATACTGGTTCACAGTTCTACGATGTGTTTACTAGTATACAAAGAGGAGTGATTGAGTATATGACTGCAATCAGAAAACTGGGAGATAAAGTACTTTTTGAAAGAGAATTTGCAGGCAGAGTGCATGAGAAGGATATTGCAGAGGGAGATATCTTCAAAGGTATTTAGGAAGTTTGGGTGACAGCAATGTCTGGGACAACATCTACAGCAATCTCAAGAGTTGTAGCAGAAATTAAATCAAGGAAGGTTGAAGAAGGTAAGCAGCATTTGAAAATGAATGTGCAGAATGCAGTAAAGTGCAGTGGGAGAGTAATCAAAACAATATTTGTTTTCAGCAGAAAACTAAATTGAAGGATGTCATAGATGAATTGTGGAAATTGATGAAAATTCCTAAGAAAAGCTACAGCAGGGTAGAGCGGGAAAACCACTATAAATTTGAATGGAGAGTGAAGAATGATGAAGGTAAAGATAGTGGAGTACTACAGCATAAGGTTTGGAATCCTGAAAGGTTATAGCCAAAGAAAAATGAAGATAGTGAAGCTTATGGACAGCAGCAAACAAAAGTTTTGGATCCAGGAAGATGTGGGCTAAATATGCATAATCAGTAGATCATGTCTTCTTTCTACTTTTGGAGTTTGATGCAGGAGCATTAGCTCTCAAGACCAACTACTAAATTTTTTATCGGACCTTAAGCTCTAGACATTTTCCCAAGGAGGGGTTAGTTGTAGAGACATTGTAAACTTTCATGTAAAGTATTTTATTTTCCTAGCCAGTCTAGATAGGATAAAAGATCTAATCTGATAGGTGTTAGTAAAGGATGATTCATGTAACTAACGTGATGCAGGAGAATTGTGGCATGCCAGTAATGTGATGAGTTGATCACATAATGTGGCATATTTTTTGTTGTTTGATGAGTCATAGTTTTTTAGCAGCGACAGGAATGATGGGGGATCATGACTCCCTGCGTGGAGATCAAGCCATAGGTTGTTTATTGTGATATGGACATTTTCATCATGCTTTGTAGTTGTTTGTTTTCGGTTATAGGACCACTCAGGGTGGGAGTAACAGTTTAGCTTAAATAGGCAGATTAGAGAAGTAGAGAGGGTTTTGTTCTTCAGGGTTAGAATTCCAATTCGCAGAAGGGAAGGTCAAACCTGCGTCTGGTTTTCACTTGTAAATACTTTGAGAAGACTAAATAAGGAGAGTCGAGTTGTGTGTTTGTTATATTGCTTAATAGAAGGATTAGCTATGTGTTTGCAATGTTGTTAGCCTAGATGCATTTACTGCTTGAATGATGTATCCATGAAGAGCCGACTTCGGCGGTCTCTGACCATCTATGTATTTCTGTGAAATTGTTGATTCACGCGTTAAGTTGTTGCTTGAATAGTTGAAATAGGTCGTAGATGCATGCATAGAAGTGTTAGGCTAATGAATCTTGAATATTGTAGGTTGGATTGACCAATTCTCTGATCAATCAGCGCGAAAGGAAGATTGACTACCCTTAACAAGTTTTGCAGAGAATGAACGATGGGGATTGAGTCGGAGAATGAAGATCTCACGGTCCAGGAGAGATCCACAATAGAAGTTACGAGGGTGATAACGGATCTACAAAGATATGTGAGATCCACATCAAAGAGTAGCTCGACAATCGTGGGGAAGGCCGCAAAGATCCGACGGCTGGAAAAGTTGCAAAAAGAAAGTTGTAGGGGAGAAACTTTGGAAAGTTGGTTGGGCATCCCGCAACCTACATGTGGAAATCCTGTTGTATAAATAGAGTTGCAAAAAAGCTATTGCGGAAGCAGAATTGCAGGGAGGTAATTTTAGAGAAGAATTTGGCCGAAGGCTAAATTTGGTAATCATGATAAGTGTAGGAGCCACCAAATCCTAAAGGTGTTGGTTGGGTTGGCTGTGGTTGATCCCACCTGCACCACTTTCACTGATAGATAAGGGATGGGCACCTATGTTTTGTTCCACTCTGCTAACCGACTGAAGGTTCACATGTAAGCTAACATTTCTATTGAGAATGTTTATACTATATAGACCCCGAAGCCTGATTTGAGATCTAAACAGGGGTGGATTGAAGTTAATGATGAACTGATCGATTCTTTGTTTGTCGAATACTCAACTAAATCAACTACAATTAACCAAGAGGAAAGGGGGAGAGGAGCTTACTTGACTCGTCTTTGAGCTATGTTTGAGACTCGATCAGGGGTCCTTGATAGGGACATGAGCGAGGCAGAACATTTACTTAAAGAATGTTGTAGCAGGAAGAGGGCTTTTGTTCTCAGACCAAGTTATGTTTAGCGCAGATAGAGAAATAAGGGACATAGAAATGAGATTGGAAAGCTCTTCGGACCTCTTTTTTCCAACTTCGCAATGGCCATGATAAAGTTGGGAAGCTTGGGAGTCAGGATTGATCGAAGCAATGGAGAAAGTCTACAATATTGTACTGCATTTAACTCCCATTAAATTTGTCATAATCGTATCACCCAAAACAGTTGTATATATTACTGAACTCACCACAAATCTAATAAACTATCATCGATAACTATGCCATAGCTAGATTTCTAGATTTGGAAATGGAAATATAAAGAAATGCAACCAAATGATCTAAAATGTTATCAGCTGACATAGTTTTTTGGTAAAATTAGAATCTAGTTGTTTCTAATTCATAAATTAATATTAGAAATTGTTTTACTTGCTCGCTCCCTACCCCTACACCACCTCCGCTCGATCCCTTACCTGAGTACTGCTTTCCACCACCGCTACCCCTACCTCTCCCTCTACCTTTCCTCTCCCCACACCGCTCCCCCTACCTCTCCCTCTACCTTTCCTCTCCCCACATCGCTCCCCCTACCTCTCCCTCTACCTTTCCTCTCCCACCACCACTCCCTTACCACTTTTCCCACCCCATTACCCCTAAACCACCTCTGCTTCTACCACCTACCCCACACCCCTTACCACGGTACCACATCTAATCCACCACCACTCCCCCTACCTCTATCTCTCCCCCTACCTCTCCCGCTCCCCCACCGTGGCACCACCTCCACTCTCTTAACATTACCCCCCACTGCAGTACCACCTCCACTCCCCTCCCAATACCCCCTCCAAAGACAGAGTTGTGTTCTTCTCCCACCCCTATCCCCTCCACACTAATATACCGTTTCCTCCACCTGCACTCCCAACTTCCCTACACAACTCTGAACTTTGGAGAGGGAGTTTTGTTTTTCTCCCACCCCTATACCCTCTTATTTGAGAGAGGTTTTTTCACCTCCCTATACTGCACTCTCCCCTAATGCAAGATGTTCCTACGAGATCCATTCCCAATGCAATTGAATGGACCCACCACTATGATGTGCATCCCTCTTACTAGGATACACTAAGGAAAGCCACTCCACAAATGCAATGGGAATGACCTCCTCATGCCTTGGTGTTCTTCACCAGCGACAGACCCTGTCTACGTTGTCTATACTCTATTCTTCTTATTTTATATTGCCTAACTTCGCCCTCCATTCCATTTACTTTGCATGTGGGATAGCCTAACTTTGTAGTCCATTCAATTTATTTACTTTGCATGTGGGATAAAATTAAATCGAAGCAAATTTCCTAGCAAATGATCAGTTGCAGTCCACCCTTAAGGAACAAATCCCTCTCCCTATACTTCTGAACAACGAAAATGGAGATTATGATCGAAGGAAAATTCATGACTCCGATAATAACTGCAAGCAAACCCAAAAGATATAATCTAAAAGAGAATTGGAGCATAAAACGCCACGATGTTGATGCCTAGGAGCTAATGAAAAAAGGGAATGGCAAGAGCCATGAGGAATTGAGGTTTGTATTTCCTTCTCATAATGTTATATAAAGGATTCTTTACCCTCTTGGAAATCTTGGTAGCCTCGATCAATTCCTACAGCGCCTGGACGTCTGGCGTGTCGCGGATCCTCTACAGCACGGCCCTAGCCTACTCCATCTACCCTCTTTTGATCAGACTATCGAGGGTAAAGTAACCCAACATTGGGATGCTTTCCATCCCTGAGGAAAGATGACACCCCCAAGGATGGAACCCAACATTAGGATGCCTTCCAGCTGCAAGGAAAGACGGCACCCCCAAGGATGGATCTTGGTAGTGCAATAGTTTATCAGAAACGCAAAAAGGACCCCAATTCCTATGAATAGTTGGAAGTTGATTTTGATGGCTCCTCTCAATCTAGGAGGAGCCATTTCGAACAAATAAATAGGTATAGACTGAGAAGCAGAACAATGTCATATGAGTTTCTTACTCCTTTATAAAGAAAAAAACGTATTCTAGTTTTACAAAATCAAATCATAGTCTGAATAGAGATGAGATTGAAATTACTTGATTAGTGAAACCCACACCAAAGCCCAGTAACATACGCCCAATGATCAACATTGTTGCATTGACAGCAGCACCATTGAGAAAGGTAAAACTGTCAACCATCATGGACTTTTGTTGTCTGAAAGCTCTCGTTGTTGCTCCAGTCGTCAAAGTCGACATGATTGTAAAGGGAAGAAGTCAACAAAGCCAGTATCTAGTTGCCGTGCTTGCAGTAGTCCCTGGTTTTGGTCATGGATTCCATCTTTAAAATGCTTGGAAAAAATTTGCTCAAAAACTCCAGCATCAATGTAAATCCACCAAAAAAACAAAGCGAAAAAAAGAGCATTAGCTAGAGGAAACCCTCATTACAAAGCTAGGGCTCCCGAGTCCCAAATGACAGAGCATGGCCAAATTATTTGTATAGGATTAGGTAGGTACTCCGAATGAAACAACTAGAAGGGGAAAGTACATTTAACGTAGTGGTACGTGGTATTGATGTCCAGGTCCAAGTGTCACCAAATCATTA
>LPNX010905732.1:0-92714 GCA_001517045.1 Pseudotsuga menziesii | reverse complement strand
ATTGAAATTCTATTGGTTCTTGAATTCCAACTCACAAAAACTTATTTTGGCACGTTTTCTTACAAGGCCCATTTTAGACCCCAAATTTCCTCTAATGAGAATGACACAAAACCAAATCGATCCACACCATTCTCCATGACTGATCGACACCATTATGGTTTCACTTTACTCTATGACAAATGGACACCGTTATGGTTTCACTTTAAGAAATGGAAAAGCTTGGGTATGAAACCTAACTTCAAAATACATACAAATTTAATCAATATATGGGTGCTATATTCTTATCCCAAAAAAACAAATTTGAGTATATGGCGTTTTAATGGCTTTTTTTAGCAGGATTGGAGCACATAACCGCTTTGATTCCTTTGCACAAGACACACTATGCATGTGTACCTGTCACTAAGATAATCGTTGAGTGGAGTTATTTTCATACCATGGTTGTGGAATGGTTTCAACCCAGATATGCATATTGAAATCAAATCATTTATTTCCCATTTATGTTGTCTATTCAAATTATTATAACTATTTTCCAAGGAAGATTTTAGTGCACCATATTTTAGATTTAGAAGGAATCGGGTAATATATTTACCAAAAAAAGATTGTCTAATATCTTTTTCGACTTGAAGGAAGGTATAATATTCACAGCCCATAGGATTATCAGCAAAATATGAACCGATACCATTATTGTTTTATGTGGTGTGCAACAATTAATTTCAAATATATATATATATATAATACCTTACTAAATCCTCTAGTTATTGCCTCTACAATAGGGAATACATAAGCAGTTTCCTCTACCTTTGGCTTCATCGAAGCACGAATTTTTTAATGATTTAGAACCTTTGGGATAGATGCACACAACCCAATAAGCTTCCTTGGTTATCACCTCAAGACTTATGCTAGGCTCAAATCTTGGAGAAATATCCAACAGTCCATTAAAAAAATTGGGACATACATGTATGTGGAGTGAGAGCAGTGTACTGGGGGCGCAGGCTAGTGGACGACATTAAAAATAATGCACTAACTCCCCATCCTCCCTCAATTTTTGTGTGATCACCCATCCGTATTTGTCAATCTGTCAGTCCAAGGCAAAAAAGGGGCCACTGACAACGCAACGTTGCAGATGGGTCAACAAAGGCAAATGACACGAGGACTCGGAGGACTCTGTTGGTGCACGTTGATGCAAATCGTCGAGAAAATCGACTATTTGATAACATTTACTTTAAGAATTTGGTAGGAGGGAAAGAGATTTAGTTCTCATACAAAGTTTTGTTTAGTGGATATAACAAAACAAGGGACATAGTAATGGGATTAACGAAACTTCACAGCGGCCATGATAAAGCTGGGAAGCTTGGGAGTCAACACTGATCATAGAAACAGAGTAAGTCGCCAAGATTGTACTACATTTAACTCCCATTAAATTTGTGCTGCATTTAATTGTATCACCTAAAACAGTTATATATATTACTACACTCATCACAAATCTAATAGATTCTCATTGATAACTGTACCATAACTGGATTTAAAGAAATGCAACTAGCTGATCTAAAATATTCTCAGTTGATCTAGCTTTTTGGTAACAATATTATCTAGCTTATTCTAATTTAGTAATTTATTGGTGCTTTTTGGTAACAATATTATCTAGCTAATTTTAATACATTGGTGAATCTTAGCAATTGTTTTACTAGGAAATTACATCGCACTCCCACTCTCAACTACTACAACCTAACCCATCCTAACAAATTACACCTCCACCCACCATGATACCACCACCCCCCACTATCCCACCACCACTACCACCCTTCCTTACTGTCCCCACTCTCCCCACCCCCTTTCCCCACTCTCCCCACCCACCACCCAAATACCACCTTCACTTCCCTCCCACTCCCCTCACCCTGATACCACCACCCCTCCAGCCTCCATTACACAACCCCCCCACCCCTCCAATTTGAGAGAGGTTTTTCCAACTCCCTCTATTGCACTCTCCTCAATGGGAGATGTTCCCAAGAAACCCATTCTAATGCAATGGCATGGACCCACCACTATGACATGCATTCATGTTAATGAGAGATGTTAAGGAAAGCCACTACACGAATGCAATGGGAATGACTTCATCAGGTCGTGGTGTTCTTCAACTCCCACAAACCCCATCTACATTGTTACTAATCTATTCATCTTATTTTATACTTCCCAACTTCATCGTCCATTCCATATGCTTTGCATGTTGGATCTTAATTGTCTTCCCTCCATTACATTGAATTGAAGTTTGCTTACGACAAGGACAACCATTACCAAATGGATGAAGTTTGCTTACAACAAGGAAATCCATTACCCAATGGATGGAAATGGATGGCCTTAGGCCGTGGAAACCCATCATCATTCACTTTCCCCTGGGCCCTCCCTCGTACCTTCTATATGCAAGCTATTCACATATCTTCTTAATGGATGAAGATAAGAAGCTTCCTTTGGATGCAACTCCTATACCTGGAATGAAGGATTATTGGTGAAACAAAAACGTCAACTACAACATGCATAGACATCAACTTTACCAGGTTATTTGCAATCCCCTTTGCTATTTTCCTTCGCTCTTTCTGTGTCACGCATTTTTTGCAGTTGGATTATACAATGCTCGAACTATAGCTTGTTACACAAATTTTGAATTAAAAATCTAATTCTCCTTACATTAATTATTTATCTCCTTAGATTGATTATTTATAATACTTGCAATTTCTATTTGAAAATCCCTCACCTGCCTCACAACTCTGCTACTAAATCAGATGACTAATCTTATTGAGGAAGAAGCAAAGGGAAAGTGAATCCCAGATGAAACTAATACAAAGACTCTACTTCAATACTACTACCATGGATGCGAGTAACTAGACTCGGACAACAAAAAATGCAAAGAACGGCTTGTACAATAAGATAACATAAAAGATGACAAAAAAATAGTTTCAAAAGAGTGAGAAAAAATTGTTTAGCATACCCTCTTTTCTCATACCCTCCTCGCCATCTTTGTCATCTCCCCCTCATCCTTTCCACTGCACATTAGACAAAGACCGGTAGCCTCATACAATAGACAAAAACATCTCTACAAATTTACATTGCCTTGGCTTGATTTTCAAACATTGTTTTCTCCCATTTTCAAAGAGGCTGATAGAGATTTTAATAGCCACTGCCTATGGCAGAAATATAAGAGTTAGCTGGATTGAATCCCCTATTCACCAACTCATGAATTTCATAGATGTGAGGGAGGTATATGGGAAGTTCATGGAGCTGAAGCCAACAGTTTACTCAATCCATGCCTTGTGCGAGACTTTGTGGAAACCACGTCAAAGGATACTGTCATTCAGTTCTTCAAGGATGTCATCGACCACATTGAGTGGATCGCTAGTCGTAAAACAACCAAAAGGACGATAGCCATGAAACTATGAACTTCATAGTTCATACACATTGCCAGTTATGGATCATTCAAAGAAGTGCCTCTGTTAGATTTCCTTTGCAGGCTTTAAATGCATAACACTCTAGTTTTGTGTATTGCAAGCTGTGATGGGGCAAATGCCTCTCAATGTGTCTTTAATATGCTTAATTGAGTGCACACTTCCTAGTTTTGTTCAAGGCAAGCCATTTATTATTAATTTGTAAGATTAATAAACTTTGATAGCAGAGTCACATTGACTTTGTAAAAGGAAGAAGAGAAGTTGCATATCCATTTGCTACTTGTGAAATCTTAAATCTGGTGAAAAATACAGTAGACTGTCTTACAAATGACTGGCGCGAGCTGACTATTGAGAGACATAATGCACCTGGGGTGCTCCTGGGATGTACCAACTGGGTGGGAGACACAAGTGGTATGTTGTACATGAGGTGTGCATCTAGGCTACTCTTTGTGTGTGATGATGAGATGATCTGGATACAATGAGATGACAGTAGGAGACGCAGGTGATTATTGTGGCAATGTATTGGGTGTTCCTAGGTTGTACCTATGTGATGGATTTCTTGTGGATATGATGAAGACCTAGATGTGAGCTAGGCGTACATTCAACATGAAAAAGGGTTGGCTCTGAATAACTTCTTATGATGGATAGATTCAAAATATGTCACCAACCAATGATCGACAAAATGAGGAATGCAATAGCGATGATAATGATCCAGCAAATTTGATGATGTGTCCAGAGTGTTGATGACTGTGGCAAGAGAATACCTTCCTAGTTAAGAGGGAGTGTTGTTGTAAATGTAACTTTGGAATATATTCTATTGTATATTATTATTGTATTTTTATTGTACCTCTATCGAAGATGTTTTCCTCCGTTAGCGAATGTCATTATTATGTTTGGTCATGCAAGGTCATTGAGGTAAAACCTCTATTTTTAGTCAAGGCAATAGTTCCCAAAAGAAACAACGTAAAATGTATTTTGAGTCTCCCAAGAGACAGGTCAGCCCTGTTAGATTACGAGGTCAGCCCAGTTGGGTTTTAGGTCAGTTACTTGAAGGGTATAAATAGGCAGGCGCCCTCCCTTATTTATACGCACTCACTCACTCAAGTTCACATGAGTAAGAGAGATAAGACAAGTTCGCTAGAGGAGAAAGAGAGAGAGTTGCAGAAGACTTTCTATTTTTGGGGTTTTTCCATTTTGTGATATTGTATTAGTGACGAATCTATCTTTGAGGAAGTTGTGGGGTTTTCTCCTTTATGGTTTCCACGAGGAAAATTATTATGTGTATTATGTTTTGTTGTGCTTGTTATTCTTTCAATCAAAGATACTAATTAAATTGAATTAAAGTGCAAACTCTAACAAGGATATTCTTTTTCAAACCTAGGACATATAGTAAATATTTCATCTTCATGGACTTTCCAGAATACAAAATATAAGAGGCTCCTCCCATTCCTTTGATGGGATACTGATAATCATCTCCAAGCTTCACTTTGTGTGGTGAATCTTTCTGAATAAGACATGAAGGAATCTTTATAACATGTCATGTGTTTGGAGGCACCACTATCTACAAGCCAAGTGTCACTTCCATATGAGACTGAACCTATGAGAGCTGATATTAGGACATTCTTCACTGGTGTTTTCATCTTCATTGGCCTTCTCTTCTATTGGGTCATCTTCGACTGCATAGACATGAAATCTCTATTTGTATTCTTGAATTGATCTTCTTTTAGGGGACAATTTCTTGCAATGTGTCCCATCTTGTGATAAGTGAAACATTCAAAGGATCAGAAATCCCTTTTGGTCCTTGTGTTCCTTTGAAATATTTGATTCCTTCTAGGATATTGGTCACAATCATTTCTCTTGTTTTTTCCTTTCTTCGCATGGGATGCCAAAGCTTCATATTCATTATCATTTAATTTCCCCTTTCTGTTTGATATCCTTCCTTCTTCTTGAACGCATTCTTCCCATAGTCTACTGAACTTGGTCAACTTTCTTCTAGCATATATCCCTCTAATGAAGGATTCCCACCCCATTGGTAGACCATTCAAGGTGGTCATCACAATTTCTGCTTCTTCCACTATGTCCCCAATGGCTTCCAACTGTTCTTTGATCTGAGATACTCTAGTGAAGTATGATTGCATAATCTCTACCTTTTGTATCTTTACTCCTTTGAGTTGATTTCTCAAGGTCATTCTTATGTTGATGTTCTTTCCTTCAAATAAATTGGATAGTGCATCGAACATTACTTTTGGAGTCTTCTTTGAAGATACTTTAGGGATCAAATGATCCTTCATGGAATCAACTATGATCCTCTTTGCCTTGACCATAGACCATTCAAGGTGGTCATCACAATTTCTACTTCTTCCATTATGTCCCCAACGACTTCCACCTGTTCTTTGATCTAAGATACTCTAGTGAAGTATGATTGCATAGTCTCTACCTTTTGTATCTTTACTCCTTTGAGTTGATTTCTCAAGGTCATTCTTCTGTTGATGTTCTTTCCTTCAAATAAAGTGGACAGTGCATCGGACATTACCTTTGGATTCTTCTTTGAAGATACTTTAGGGATCAAATGATCCTTGATGGAATCAACTATGATCCTCTTTGCCTTGACCATATCCTTCTTGTGCTTTACTTTTGATTCATCTCCTTCTGGTTCTTGGACTTCCTCTTTGATGTAGTCTTCTAGGTCATGTTCTTCAAGGATAAGCATGACTATATGCTTCCATGCTCTGAAATTATCAGCTTCTTCAATATTTTCATCAATCTTGGTACTGTTTGTCATCTTTAATGAATGAGAACCTCAAATAGAAATATAGAAAGTAGAACTTATCAATAAGAAGAGCACTGCTTCTGGAACCTGCTTCAGGCAGACTTAGGGTTTGACAGGAAAACCCTAATTTTTCAATTTTGGTCACTTACAAATATGGTTGGAGGAAAATATGTGCCTCCTCAAGGCAAGTTGAATAGTGTCCTCCTTTTTCAAATCTGTGGACAGAACTACAAAATACTAGATGCCCTATTTTTTTCAAAAATAGTGGTAGGTCAAAAATTGAAAACTGTTTGGACCGAAAGACGCACCCTCCTAGGGCAAGTCAGTTGGTCCTCCTTTTTCAACTGATCTATGGAGGGAATTCCCTAAAATAGTAAACCCTAGCTTGTTGAACTATTGGATAAGTTGTTGCACAATAACTTCATTTAGGTTGGCTCTGACACCATGCTAGATTTTTAAAAGTTTTACGCCAAAAACAAAAGGATCACTGAAAGAATGACAAGCACAGTAGCACAAAGAGAACACAAAGATTTATCCTGGGAAACCCTCTTGGGGGAGAAAACCCAACAAAACTTCCTCAATATAGAAATCAGCCAAGTAAAATGTAAGACCCCAAGAATAAGACTAGCTACTTCTTCTCTCTAAGATGGAGTGCTTCTTCTCTCTCTAGCAAACTTACTTGAGTGTTGAGTGTGACCAAGTGAGGGAGACTCCTCAACTATTTATACTCATTAAGTGAGTGACCTAATGACCCAATAGAGCTGACTTGCCTATGGAGACTCAAAACAGCATTTATAAAATACTTTTGTGGGTACTATTGACCCGACTTACAACGAAGGTTTTACCTCAAGAATTTTACATGACCATGTGCATCAATGACATCTCTAAAAGGAGGAATAACATCTATGAAAGGAGGAATAATAATAATACAATATAAGTGCAATAGAATATCTTCTGAAGTTACATTTCTTAACCAGACACATCCATGTTAAATTTGATGATATCAAGGAAAGTGGTTATATCTACATTATGCCAATGAACAAGTGGAAACTACAACAGACCGTCTTAAGGATGACTATCCTTCTTTAACTATAAAATAAGATCTATGAGTCGATAAAACAAGAGAGGACCAAGAAAACATAAATCTTACACTTACACTAGTTATTCATTATTAACTATTGAACCCTTTTAGCTATGAATACCTATCCCGAAGAGTCCTTTTCCTTCTTATAAACCTTGCGAGAACCTTTTGCTGTCAAGATATTTCTAACTTGGTAGGCCTGTGTTGTGCTTACTTCAAGATTGAGTATTTGTTGGGGAGTGATGTTCTCCTCCACCAAAAAAGCAAGGTGAAGAAACAACATTGAGCAGAGAACTCCAAAGGAAACCATAGTGATTGAGCTAGGGCTCCCAAATGACAGAGCGTGGCCAAATTCTTTCTACAAGATTACTCTGAATGAAAGTTCTAGAAGGGGAAACTAGTGGTACAATTCACCAGGAGGGAGTACTAGCAAACATTTAAAATTGATGTACTAATGTCCAGGTCTAGGTGTCACTTAATAGAATGACCAAATTGATTGACGCCATTATGGTTTCACTTTAAGAAATGGAAAGCTCGGGTATCAAAACACATACAACGTTAATCCATGGATGGGTGCTATGTTCTTCTCCAAACAAATAATTGAGTTGCTTCGAATAAATGAAATAAGAAAGATTGGCTCCCAATGTTCATGCATATTCTTTAGTTGCAAAGGCTCCCAATATTCATGATAATTCTCTAGTTTCAACATAAATTCTCTCCTTACTCTTGATGAAATTCAAGGACATTATCCTCTACAACTATTTTTATTGCTCGAGTCACGAGTTCTACACTCTTGTAATAATTCTTCATTCACTCTTGATGAAATTCAAATACATTATCCTCTACAACTATTTGTATTGCTCGAGTCACAACTCACGAGTTTTGCACCTTTATAATAATTTTGCATTCATATTCCATGAGCATCCACTTGCTCTATGACCTCTATGCCCTTGTACACCACACTTGAAGCATTTGCCATAAATTTTACTTTGCCTTTTCTATATCCACATCCTCTATCAACTTACATTGTAACCTCCTACAAAACTCTAATTTTTAGAACTTGCACTATCCCTCTTTTTTCCTCCATTGTCCTTTCGTCTTGTTACAAATTTCTTTACAAACTTGTGATTTTTCTTCTTGTCCCTTCTTGTCTTCTGAACAATTTACCTACAACCCGAAATCTAGGTGATAAGCCTTCAACATTGATGAAACATCCATCAAACTTCTCAATCTTGTATGTTAAATATCAAGCCATTAACATGGTTTGCAATGGATTCAACACTCTAAACATTTTTCCCAAATCTACATAATTCTTATGTACTCAATGTTCTTCTCTCCTCTTCTGTTATAAAATTATCTCGACACATTCAATGCAAAATCAACATGCAAGAGTTTACATTTTAGTTTGGACACCATACCATCCCATCTTTGGAATTTTTCGGCATCGTCTTGTTATCTCTCCATTGCAAAGTGTCCCATAATAATGAAGCATGTTCTCTCAGTTTGGTAATGGCAAATCTTAATTCGTATTAATATTTAATTTTCTTAAACTCCAATAACATTTTGGCCTAACAAATCTATTGAGGCCTCAACTAGCCCTAAGTCGACTACGTTGTGGACCACCCTTTAAATTTTTAATTGAGCCTAGTCAAATAGACTATGCTCCCTTGGATCTTATTTTTTTATGATCATGGGTCTTTGGCTAGAGTGACATTCATTGAATGTATGTTTGGTCTTTCTACTATATAACACAACCGTGATACTTTGTGGCATTTACATTATCAAGTCGGTTTTCCTTGCAAGTTTTCTCTTCCCACATTTGTCCAATTGCATATACCCTAGTCTTTGCTCTTGTACCCCTTATACTTGACTTTTCTCTCATGTGTTTAAAGTGTTATGTAACCTTCTCTAGGGTCTTCCCACATTTGCCCCATTGTATATACCCTAGACTTTGTTGTTGCCCCTCTTATATTTGACTTTGCTCTACAAACGTTATAGTAATTGTTACGATCCCAATACTTGGGCACTATAACATCCTATTATAAATCTCGAAATTACAAGTATAGTCCACCTTGCTTTGGGGCCTCTTATATTTGACTTTGCTCTCATGTCTTTAAAGTGTTATGTAACCTTCTCTAGGGTCATTAAAGTTATTTTGTGTCATGGATAAGCTCATGACTGAGTCTCAGATAGAATTAACAACCTCGCCAAAGTGATCTCAGGAACATGATGCCTATAGATTTTTTGGGGGCATTCAAACTCAACCAACTCAAAAATTCTCAAATCAGTTATTTGGGTCTTCAAAAGAAAGTTATAAGTCTAGTAACAAAGTACCCTACATGTGCCCAAAAGTTTTGAATTTTTTAAAAATATTTATCATATTCGAAGGGTAATGCAACTAATGCCTATAGGTTTTGGGGGCCTTCAAAATCAACCAACTAATAGGTTATCAAATCAAATAATGTGTTTGGGTATTCTTCAAAAGAAACTTTTAATCTAACAAAGTACCCTGCGTGTGCCCAAAATTTTTAAATTTTTAATTTGAATTTTCAATTTTTCCCTTCATGGTATTTTATTAGTCTCATTCAACATCCCCTTTGGACCTTTAACTTTTTTCATCTTTTAGTTTCCTACATGATATGTCAGCATTTTTCACATTTGGACGGCATTGTAACTACCCATATGACCATTTTTAGCATTTTCACATTTGGACAGCTTTGTAACTACCCACATGACCATTTTTAGCATTTAATTTTTCACATTTGGACAGCTCTGTAACTACCCACATGACCATTTTTAGCATTTAATTTTTCACATTTGGACAGCTCTATAACTACCCACATGACCATTTTTATCCTCACTACTAGATGATGGCTTCCATCTTCATGGGATCTATCTTGAGTTCCCCTCCACCAATCACATACCCCCAATACACCAATGACTACTGGGCCAATTCACATTTCTTAATATTTTCCAACAGTTGATGCTTTTTCAAAGTCTCTAACACTTACATGACATGTGAAAAATGCTCTTCCAAGGTAAAGAGAAAAAATAATATATCCTCCAACTTCACAATAAAAAAATGAATATAGAAAGGGATGCACTAATCATTCATCAAAAAAATAAATTACACTGGTGCATTACAAAAATATCCATTTTTATTCTCACTACTAGTCCATATGAGCAGATCTCTTTTGGTTCTGAACTAGATTGGTGTATGCAAAATACATGTAACAAAGTCTATATCTTTGAATCAATCACATCCATGTCAAATTTGATGATATCAAGGAAACTGGTTATACCTACATTATGTCAAAGAACATGTTGAAAATTTTCATTTATGTAATAGACCTTAGGACTCGGATTTCATTATATGTTTACGATATAAGCTCTCCATACAATCAGCTGGTGAGGAAAATCTGTTGTATAGTTATTGCGTCTACAATAGGGATATGTTTACGATATAAGCCCTCCATACAATCAGTTGGTGAAGAAAATATGTTATATAGTTATTGCTACAATAGGGAGTAGATCAGTAGTTTCCTTTGCCTTTGGATTCTCCGAGGCATGATGCACTAATTTTTTAATGATTCAGTTTCCTTTGAATTTGGCTTCACCGAAGCATGAAGCACGAATTTTTAATGATTTAGAACCTTTGGGATGGATGCACACACTAAGATTCCTTGGTTATCACCTCAGATCTTAATGCCAGGCTCGAATCTTGGATAAATATCAAGTAATCCATTAAAAAAATTGGACCTACACATGTGGAGTATGAGGAGCGTCAACCATTTTCTAAGAAAGGGGCAGCCCAGTTAAGTCTAGGATTCTCAATTGAAGTTTAGAGAGAGGCACAATAGTGTTTTATCTAAATCTTACAAAGCTTATAAATTCCTGGGAATATTGTTCCGCAAGCCAATGAACATGTTTCCCACACAGATATTGTAATCCAGGGGAGAACATGTTTCCCACACAGATATTGTAATCCAGGGGATACTGTTCCACAAGCAAGATATTGTATTCCAGGGGATACTGTTCCACAAGCCAATGGACATGTTTTCCATAATCGAGATTAATGGGACAGCAAGACAATGAAATTTAATCACACGAAATTCCACTTGGTTTTTCACATTCTTGCTATCATACAAGACGTAAAATCGATTCACACAGTAGAAAACACCATACAACTGAGGTAAGAGCACAAATAATCCTGATAAATTTTCCACAAATTGGACAGTTTTGGACCTTCAGCCATTAGTTGTGTTCAACAATGATGCTGACAATGGAGACTCTATGTTTGATTTCGTACAAGCCCAAACCAGCAAAATGCAATGCTTCTCTGTCGTGATATATTACTAATCCTAACAACTACAGACTCTAAATTATGGCGCCATCTCTTCATATGCATAATACAACTGCTAAATACATACTAGAAATCCATATAAGAAACACCAAGCATCCTAACAATTTACCCTTAGACAACATACATAGAGTTCATGTTGAATTACCATTCAAAATAACATCAAACATTCTACATAAAAAATACCATGAATCCTAACTATATGCACCAAAATTCCAAAATTCCACATAAGAAATTCCAAAAACCTTGACAATATCTGAAAATATATGTTAAATAAACCTTTAAAATAGTATCAGTGTGATTCCAACTCCTAATGAAAGCATCCATCACAATGATGTTATCATTCAAAATACCTCTTATCTTCCTCTTGCTAGAACAATTATATGCTCATCATCCATGAATATCCTAAATTGCATAACATCAATCCAAATAAATGGTTAAGTAAATATCCAAATTTCACGTGGAATTGCATTCACTCAAGGAAAAAAAGGAACATGCATATACTCTGTCAAAAAAACATACACTGCCGTACAAATTAGAGGAAATTTCGAATCCTATATCTCATTTTCACATGCTACTCCTTCAGCCAAGGTGTTATCTCCTGTCCACTCGAAAAGTTCACCATCTTTGAACCATTTAATTGCAAAAACAGAGAATTAAACACGAAAGAAGGAAAGGAAATTTTGTTAGTTTGGATTGTCATGAATCTTGAAAATCACAGATGGAAAATATGCATGCATACAAGTGAACAAAACCATTTAAGTTTTTAACCAATTATGCCATTACAGTTGAACAAGAGTATGACCATCATTTCCCCGCTATTGGTATTAATTTCATTGTAAGTTTTTTGAGAGTGATAGTGAGAGTATGGGCTTCAGTGTGTTTGTTATAGGGTGTAGGTATTTGTGTAGTTGTAGGAGAGATTAAATTAATGTCTTGGGGCTTTATATTTATGAAGGATATTGCCAGGTTATAAATAATAACGACTATATATCATAGTTATTTTATATTCTAACCCCTCTAGAAGACTCTTTATGAGATCTAAAGTAGCTTTAGGAGATTTCAAGTAGCATTCAAATGTTCCGTAGTGTTTACTACTCTAAGATAGAACTAAAGAGAAAGGCAAGTTTTTCACATACATGATATATATTTACCCGAGTTACCAACACACATGAGAGAAGACCTTACCAGCAGACAACCGAGGAGAAGGACCCTTTAAACCCTTCCCCAACTGAGAACCAATTATGCCATTACAGTTGAACAAGAGTATGACCATCATTTCCCCACTATTGGTATTAATTTCATTATAAGTTTAAAATTTATCAACTATTCGTATACACTCTTTGAGAGAAGGCAAACAAAAGCTGATGAAACCTAGATTAGTGTTCCTACATGAACACACTATGCCCTTTAATTTGAATGCATGCCATGGGAAAAGTTCGACAACATCGTAGGTTGAAGAGTATTTCACATCTTTATATATATTTAGGTTTCAAAGATGCATATTTATTCTTAAACCATATATTACAAATCGTAAATAGTTATTAGTAGGTTTATTTGAGCATTATTGTCCCTCTGTTAATATTTAAGTTGCAAAGCACCATAGAGACAACTATGAATCATTATCAAGCCATGTGTGCAATAATTTCAGGACTCTTTTAACTATACTAGTCATATGTGTTCCATTCTGCCTTAACTAGGATCTGCTTTTGACCCATCTACATTATTACCCAGGCTTCAAAGCAATCCTTTAAGGAACTTATGAAAATTGTGTTTTGCTTTGGAAAATATTATGTCTTCCATATTTTATTAATTTCTTACAAAGCCATTTGTTTAGTAGACTCTTAGGTGTCAAATTATTTGTAACTAACAAAACTACAAACCTTTCTCTGGAATTTTCTATTCTGGAGGCAACTTCATTCACAGAGGCCCACTTCTTATCTTTCAGTTGAAGAATTTCAATCAAATGTTTGCCACCTGAGCTGGTTGTATTTGGTTCCACTTTTACTATGACACCTTTTGATATTGATGTTACACTCGTCTAGAATTGCTATAGATTAGAATGTTATCTTTAATGCCTGTACTATTTATCTTTTATGTAATTAGAGATTGAATTTCAACCAATTTTACTTGATATCTCCCAGTGCAGACATGAAAAATGTGGTTTAACTCCATGGTTTTCAATTCTATATTCCAAACATATTTATACTTTGTACCTTTCCTTAAATTTGAGAAATTAAAACTAATCCAAAACAATGTGTTTGGATTAGAATGACCTAAGGACTACGATTTGATGATGATAGGATTGACTGCTATTCTCCCTACTTGAGTATAATAATATCTCATAATGTAAAATGGCTCCTGAAAAATGTAAATGCTATTTTGTTTAGATTGTTAATATTTCTTATTTCTTATCTTGTTAATGGTCGCCTGATTTGATATTTCATGTTGTAATTCTATGGAGGGCCGGATTGCACGGAGATGTCAAAGTGGGGTTTAGTTTAATCATTAGATTATTGCCCTAGTTCTTGTATTGGGGCATGGGAATGGGTGTAAAGTTGCATGGATCATATTCTTGTTCTTTGACAAACATAAAATATATCTCTTTGACCTAGCATGTGTGGACCTCCAAAAACTAGATGAAAATATGGGTGTCCCTAATCACCATAGAACAATGGATGCTTAAAAACCAAAACTATGTTTGTACTCTGAGCTCTGCAAGCTCAAAGTAAAGATGGCTGCAAAACAATCCAGTCTATGAACTGACCTGGTGCAAAATTGTATTGAAGCATTTGAAAATAAGGACGCCCTACTGGAGTTTAGCCTTTCTTTGGTTTGTCTTACCAGGAAATTATGTTAATAAGAATAAAAAAGCTTATGGACAATATCAGCAAAACATTGTGCAAGGAACTACTGGTTATTTTCCCACTATCCCAATCTCTGGTTGCAGTACTACTCAAATTAATAAAGCTCAAAAGGGAGATGTTCTTTTTGCTTCTAGAGTGGGGCCAAGTCTTCTCCATTTAGTGGATTACTCACACCAATAAAAAGGTGGTATTTTGGCTAGAAAGATGGTCTGTTAAATCCGTTAATGACAATGGCAAAGTCATTGCCTTGAAATACTATGAACCTAGTTACAACCATAGTTTTAAAAATCGGAATCGGTCGAGGGTCAACTCGGAATCGAAATCGGAATCGGTAATGAATCGGTCATAAATCGGCCAATTTGAATTTAATGAATTGGTTTGCTAAAAAATACATAAAATATTTAAATTTAAAAAAAAACAACATTTTCAAGATTATAATCCATGATTCCACTCAGCATTGTCTAGACTCCTCTCAGCACTGTCCACTGTCCACTCAGCAGTAGCACTGTCCACTTAGCACTACCCCTATCCAACTCCACTGTCCACTCAGGCTGCCTCTGTAGCAAGTTAGCAGCTCCACTCTAGACTCCAAACATCAAACAAAAAGTGAGTGAGTGTCTTCAACTTGTTATTATTTGTGGTTCGGTTGGGCTGGGTTGGGTTAGATTAGGGATTAGCTTTTAGGTTAGGTCAAAAAAAAAAAGTTAAAAGTTAAAACAATAAGAATAAAAAAGGACAAATTGCTGAGATGGGTCGTAACCGGCCGGTCAGGACAAGAACTCGGCCAGTCAGACCGGTTTGTTACCGAACCAGACCGGTTTGGTGACCGAACCGCCCAGTTCAATAACAAACCGGTCACCGATCCGGTTTTCCTGTCGGTTTGAACCGGTTTGGTACCGAACCAGTGAACCAGCTGGTTCTGAAACCGGTCAAACTGATTTTTAAAACACTGGTTACAACTAACAAGCACCCTTCATGAGGAACATTTTCTAGTATAACACAGCACTAAAACAAGTCCAAATTTGTAAATCCTCCATTCTATCCCAGACAAGTAAGACAACTACCAGGATCGATCCTTTTGTTGAAGGGGTTGGTCTATCAGGAAGTTTATCATAAACTGTAATGCAAGAATTTATGGATTCACAATTTGGGAATTAATACTATGGTTATCCACACTTTTGGATACAAATCATTTCCCTTCATAAAAGTAACCGGTATATCATTTTATATTGGAATTGGCATATTCCCATTGACATTTATTCAGGATTCAAATTGTATTTGAAACCACCCCCTACCTTCATATAGCCCATGCAGGTAGGGTTTACAAATACAATGTGAATCATGAACCAGGACCAATCCTTTGCAGAGCTTTCCAGATTTAAAACAAATAACATAGAATGTAATGCTTCAAGTTTTGGATACACATTTTAGGGAGTAGATGCAATGGGTTATCCATGAGTTTGGATTCAAATTGTATATTGCAACGGGTCCTTGAGATTCTTGTTGGATAGACAATATGCTCCAGAAAAAGATGTAAAGGAAGCTTTAGCGCCATTATCTCAATTATTGTTAATTATTGATTCTCTTAATTCTTCTCTTCAATTGTGGAATTATTGAGACAAATCACTAGCTCCAGACAGGTAGGACAACTACCAAGACTAATGCTTTGGCCTGGAAGGATTGGCTCTCCTTACTTGGACAACTACCAAGACTAATGCTTTTGGCCTGAAAGGGTTGGTTCTCCTTACTTTTAAAATTGTTATAAAAGCACTCCTTACTTTTATTTGCTACATAGCTTCATCATAAAAAAAATACAGGAAGACTATCTTTCATCCATCTATGCCTAGGTATTGATTTTATTTGCTAGGCAGTTTCATCATTGTGAAAAAAGGATTATCATAAAAAGAATATAGGGGAGTTATCTTCCATCTGTGCCTAGGTATTGATTGGATAGTCCCCTTTCTGGAATTTCAAAATTCTATTCTTTCTGTTACTATTAATCAACACACAAATTATGTCATTAAGAGGAGGTCTAGAAGGCCATCATCACAAAATCATTGTCTTCCTCATGATGTAATATTTTTATAGCAATTACTACATTGTTAATATATATAGGTTGATGTAATATTTTTATAACAATTACTACATTGTTAATATATATAGGTTTATTTGGATTATATGAGAAAAGTTTAAATTGAAAAAATTATTAAAATCAAAATAATAAAAATTACCGGACACTAAATTGGTGTGTGAGAAAAAAAACTTAAACTCACTCAAACTGTATCATTAATAAATATTACTTAATACATATTAAAATTACTAAACAAATTCCCTATTCTTGATTAATTGGTTAAATATATCTTTTAAAATTCCAAAAAGGATAAATATTTCCTTATCATTATTTGCAAAAAGATAAATATAAGGCATTCTTAACAGTGGGGAACAATCGACTACATTGTCTGCAGAAACATAAATATATAAAAATCCTCCAATGGGATCTGTTCACTACAGTCGCACTTATTTTCTATAGAACAATCCTCCATTATAATCTTTATTCCAAATCCAACTCAAATCTGGTAGAGCTGAACCTTGTAAAGCCGCAACTGTCGTTTGAGAGCCTTGTAAGCTCATCTGGAATAGCGGATAAACTGTCACACGAATCTAAATAGAGCGGCTTCAGGTTTACAAGCTCTCCTATAGCACTTGGCAATGCTTTTTACTACATTGTTAATATATATAGGTTTATTTGGATTGTATGAGAGAAGTATAAATTGATAAATTTATTTAAAATTAAAATAATAAAAATTACTAGACACTAAATTGGTGTATAAGAAAGAAAAACTTAAACTCACTCAAACTGTATCATTAATAAATATTACTTAATACATATTAAAATTACAAAACATATTCCCTAATCTTGATTAATTAGTTAATTATATCTTTTAAAATTCGAAAAAGGATAAATATTTCCTTATCATTATTTGCAAAAAAACATAAATATAAGGCATTCTCAGCAACAGGGAACAATCCACTACATTGTCTGCAGAAACATAACATAAATATATAACAATCCTCCATTGGGATCTATTCACTATAGTGGCACTTATTTTCGGAGTGAGCTATCGACCTGACCATTTGCACCCTGTCCCACCCAGAGCCGTCGAGGGTCGAGCTCACTCCGTTAACCTCCGTCGGGTCACTCCTCCACCGGCGTTGCCTCTTCTCCAACACCTCCTCTCCGGAAATCGAAAGTCCATTGTCGTCCACCGCAAGTCAGTGGTCTTCCAGGACCAAATCAAATGCCTAGATATGATGCATGCAGTTAATGCATGGCCAGCTACTCGCGTTTGAAAGTAGCATGCCCGACTCCCCTCCCCTGCTTCCTTCCTTACTACACTACACACCATTTCCAAAGGCAGCTTTACGGAACACTCTCTTTTAGAGCAGGTTTTGACCTGGAGGTCTCATAGCAGGTTTTAGAGTAGGAGGACAACTGAAGATCCCTGACCGAGATTGGCTACCAAGCTCAAGCCCTTTCAAGATGCACTTAGTGGTAAATTGTACTTGCTAATCCATATGTCTAGTTCCCTCCTTGATGTAGCAGGGGGAAGATGCACTGATGGGTGTGGATGAAAATTTGGATGGATTCAAAGTGCCTTTATGTATTCATGGAATTTGAGGGATTAGGGAGATTTGAAAGAACAGAGCAAGAAGATTTGTTACTCTCAGTCCTAAATGCTTCCTTGAGTAATTTGACAATATTCAACAAGAAGGTTTGTTTTGAGGACTGTCTTGTTAGTTAGGTTTTGTTGGTTTGAATTTCTCATATTTCAGTTTTTTAACCTTTACCTTTATATTAATTTTGTTGCTCAAAGGTAAATTTAACAATTGTGACACATGGCTTTGTAATCAGGATTTCATCTTGAAAAAGAGACGTAAGTTATCTTCCAGTGTTTCCAAAGTGGGGTGATCTTGGTGAAAAATGATGAAAAATTGTTCCAGGGATTGTTCTACAGAGCTATCAAGGATGTCGATGTCTCTGATGTGGAGAATTAAAAGATGAATTCTATGTAAAACTTCCACAAATCTATACTTTTTGATGAAGGTATGGAGGAATAGTTGAACTTGCTGCAATGTCTCCTTTCACTCGATGGGAAAATCATCAGTAAAGCTTATCTGATATTGCTTCGACTGTAGAAGAAGTGTTGGGACATAATTATGAGTGTGGTTGTGCCTTTTTAAGGGATTTGAAGCTTGTAGTGCTCAGAGACTTGAAATGTTTTTCTATGAAGGTGATAGCTCACTCCCTCCAAAATTGGAAGTGTTAGTGGTGTTGGACCAGTTAAAGAGATTAAAAGGGTCTACCACAATGTTGTCTACATCATCATCATATAAATATTGATGACCATCCACAGATTGCCTTGCAAACTGCATGTTCATAGGCTCTGGCAGATCGACAAAGAAAACATCATTATTATGGATCAAAGCAGAAATGGATATATGTAGGCTTGATACGTCCTCATCATGAATAATGAATAGACTTGAAATGTTTTGCTATGAAGTTGAAGATCCTTCGCAGGAACTTGGATTGTGCTGCTAAGATAGGTGCCAACAAGGTGCTTATGAATTTGGCTCATATGAAGTAGGAGATGCTCCAATATAACTTAAGGATCTCCTCATCAATTTGCATGACACACCTGGAGCTTGCAGCTCTAGATGAATCTATATTACATGATAGAATAGGAAGAAATGGTGATTTTTGGCACACTAAATTTCAGGACTTGTTAGTGGCATTGGCTGATATACAGTGTGATCGTGTTGAAAGGTGGCTTCGCTGCAACACTGTAGAATTTTTGGGGGAATAATTGTGTACAAATATTGCAACTGGAGGCAGTTCTAGCCCTTGCAGAATTGAATCAGGGACTATAATACAAAATGAAAAAATAAAAGGTTGTCGACATACTGGCAATCGGGCTTCAAATGTCTAGTGGAGCACCCTTATAGACCAGAAGAAAATGTACAAATAAGCCAATTCTCGGCACGACAACACTGAACACTGCTAGTGATTTAATCTTGAAAGGGCTTGAGCTCGACAGCCAATCTCGGTCAGGGATCTTCGGTTTTCCTCCAGCTCTAAAACCTGCTATGAGACCTCCAGCTCAAAACCTGCTCTGAAAGAGAGTGTTTTGTAAAGCTCTAGAAATGGTGTGGTCAAGTGCAGTAAGGAAATAAGCAGAGGAGGGGAGTCGGGCGTGCTATGGTCAAACATGAGTAGTTAGCACATGCATCGGATCTGGGCATTTGATTTTTTCCTAACAGACCACTGACACGAGCGGTGGACGGCAGTGGACTTTCGATTTCCTGAGAAGAGGTGCCAAAGAAGAGGAAACACTAGTGGAGGAGTGCCCGATGAAGGTTAACGAAGTGAGATCGACCCTCAATAGCACCAGGTGGGCCCGGGTGCAAATGGTTGGGTCGATAAAACAATCGGCTCACTCCCTTATTTTCTATAAAACAATCCTACATTCTGATCATTATTCCAAATCCACCTCCAATCTGGTAGTGTTGAACGTTGTAAAGCTACATCTGTCCTTTGAGAGCCCTGTAAGCTCATCTGGAATACCCGATAATCTGTTACATGAATCTAAATTGAGCGACTTCAGGTTTGCAAGCTCTCCTGTAGCACTTGGAAATGCTTTTAGCTTTGTACATACTAAAAGATACAAAACCTAAAGCCGAGAAAGATTCCTGATAGCTTCAGGTGCATATTAAATTTCAGTTGAACTCAAATTGAGAAACTCGAATTCTTTAAGTTGCCACAATGAGCTTGGCAGTGATTTTCTTGGAGACTTTGATAGATCATGCACCCTAAGAGAGGCAAGGTTTTGAAGAAAGGCTTCTGAAACCTTCTGTGATATCTGGGAGAAAGTAACTGCTATGCTATGTCACCAGCGATACTTTCACCGATCGATAAAGGATGGGCACTTGTGTTTTGTTCCACTCTGCTAACTGAGTGAAGGATCACATGTAACCTTCCATTGCTATTTAGAATGGTTATACTATATATATTATAGATCCCGAAGCCTAATTTGATATCTGAACAAGGGTGGATTGAAGTTAAAGATGAAGTGATGGATTCTTTTTTTGTCGAATACTAAACTAAATTGACCACAATTAACTGGGTGAAGAGGGGCTTACTTGACTCGTCTTTGGGCTATATTCAAGACTCGATCAGGGGCCCCTTGCAGGGGCAGGAGCAGGGTAGAACATTTAGGCAGGGGACTTTCGTTCTCATGCCAGGTTCTGTTTTGCGGAGATAGTGAAACAAGGGCCATAGAAATGAAATTCGCGAGCTCGTAGGACCTCATTTTTTTGCCAACCCCGCAGCAACCATGATAAGCTGGGAAGCTTGCGATTCAGGACTGATTGAAGCAACGGAGAAAGTCACCAAGATTTTACTACATTTAACTCCCATTAAATTTTGGTAATAGTATCACCCAAAACTTTGGTAATGGTATCACCCAAAACAGTAATATAGAGTCTCATATATAACCATGCCATACCTAGATTTCTAGATTTGGTAATGGAAATATAAAGAAATGCAACCAGCTGATCTAAAATATTATTAACTGACCTGGATTTTTGGTATCATTAAATTTTAGTTGTTTCTAATTCACTGGTGAATATTAAAAATTGTTTTACTTGGAAATACACTCCACTCATTTACTCCCCCTTCAACAACCTAACCTATCCTAAAAAATTACACCTCTCACCTACCCCTTCACCGCCTTCACTCGCTCCATTACCACTTTCCCAATCCCATTACCCTTACTTCATGAACTCCACTCCTACCACCTACCCCACTCCCCCTACCACCCCCCCCCACACTGGAGCACCTCTCTGCCTACCTCGTTCCCCACCGTCTACACCTCCCTTCCCCTCCCCAGCCGCTTACACCTTTGCTTACACCACCTCCACTCCCACACTGCGGTACCACCTTCGCTCCCACACCGCGGCACCACCTCAACTCCCCTACCATTACCCCTACTGCTTACCACACCTCAGTACCACCACCACTCCCCTGCCATTACCCCCCACTGTCATACCACCTCAACTCCTATAGCAGTACCACCTCCACTCCTATAGCTTCCTCCACCTGCGCCCCCACCTTCCCTGGAGACCGCTTCCTCCACCTATGCACCCCTATCCCCTCCAACTCTAACTCCAATTTGAGAAAGGTTTTTTCACTTCTCTACTGCACTCTCCCCCCAATGGGAGAAGTGCCTAGGAGAACCATTACCAATGTGATGGAATGGACCCACCACCATGACATGCATCCCTCTACTCCACAAAATGCAATGGGAATGGCCTCCTCAAGCCATGGCGTTCTTCAACACCCACAGACCACTTCTATCATGTCTGTACTCTATTCTTCTTTTATTATACTACCTAACTTCACCCTACATTTCATTTACAATGCATGTGGGATAAAATTGAATGGAAGCAACTTGCCTAGAAAATGATCATCTACAGTCTGCAATCCACCCTCGATGAACAAAGCTCTCTGTTTATACTGGTCAACAACAAAAATGGAGATTATGATCGAAGAGAAATTCATGACTCCAAGAATAACTGCAAACAAACCCAAGAGATATAATCTAGAAGAGAACTGGAGCATAAAATGCCATGACGTTGATGCCCAAGAGCTACTAAACGAAAGGAATGGCGAGATCCATGAGGAGTTGAGGTCTATATTTCCTTCTCATAATGTTGCGGAAAGGATGCTTTACCCTCTTGGAAATATTGGTAGCCTCGATCAAGTCCTGTAGCTCGTCCTGGACGTCTGGCGTGCCGTCGATCCTCTACAGCACTGCCCTGGCCTTCTCCATCTACCCTCTTTCGATCACACAGCTGAGAGTATCGGGAAGGGTAAAGGAACCCACTCTGGGACGCCTTCCAGCTCCAGGGAGAGACACCACCCCCCAAGGATGGATCTTGGTTGTGTGATAGTTTAATAGAATTGCAGAAAGGACCCGAACTCCTATGAATAGTTGGAAGCCGATGTTAACAGCTCCCTTCAGTATGCAGGAGCAATTTCAAAAAAATAAATAGGTACAGATTGAGAAGCACTGCAATGTCGTATGAGTTTCTTACTCCGGTATAAAGAAAAAAAAAGTGTTCTTGTTTTACAAAATCAAATCATAGTCTAAATAGAGATGAGCCTGAGCTTACTTCACTAGTGAAACCCACACCGAAGCATAGCATTTTTTCATTGACAGCAACGTCATTGAGAAAGCTCTTGTTGCCACTTCGGTCATCAAAGTCGATCGTGCTTGCAGTACTCACTGATTTTGGCCATGGATTCCATCTTAAAAATGCTTGGAAAAATTTTGTTTAGAAACTCCGGCATGGATGTAACTCCACCAGAAATACAAGGCAAAGAAACAAAAGAGCATAGGAAACTCTCATGAGAGAGATAGGGCTCCCGAGTCCCGAATCCCAAAGTACATTTAACTTAGTGGTAAGTGGTACTGATATCAAGTCCAGGTGTCACCATTATGGTTTCACTTTACTCCACAACAAATCGACACCATTATTGTTTCACTTTAAGAAATGGAAAATTTTGGGTATGAAACCTAACGTCGAAACACATACAAAGTTATAATAAAACTTGAAGAAATGGAAAAGTTTGCGTATGAAACATAACATCAAAACACATACAAAGTTATAATAAAAGGAAGGTATAATACTAAAAATCCCATATTACTAGCATTTGCACCAGGAGGTGCAAAGGAATGTTGAGAGGGTAAAAATATTGAATCTTTACCGCAACAAATTCTCTGCAATAGACTTTTTGTGTTGGCACCATTTGTTTATAGTCTTTAAAACCCAAGGAGAAACCCTAAGAGATATTGCCAATGGGAATCGTAAAATATCGACCTATATATAGATTTTCTGGGGTCAGTTAGGACCGTAGGATTAAGATAAATGAACGGTTGAGATTAAACCTCGCAGGATACGGGATCTTATCGCGAGATCTAAATTTTATTAACTATCCTGCAATCTGCATCTGGCGATTGCAGGATGCGGGATGCGGGATGACAAAAATACCAAAGTTTTTGTTGCATGTTCTCGCAACAAAATCACAAAATAAATCACTTCTTGCAACCCACAACCCGCAATTTGTGGGATGCGGGTTACGGGAGGTCCGACTCGCGCACAGAAAATATCTATGTATCCTGCATCCTGCGTCCCGCAACCTACCGTTAGAATAATCAACCCATAGTTTACTACCTTAGACATTAATTTAATTATTTTTTACTTATTTTCCTAGTTCATGTGTCCCACCTTATGCAAGTTGTCAATTACCTATCCATAGTGGTCCAACTTGCCTAATTTGACCCATGTAACGCTTGGGAAACCTCAAGGAATCAATTCTACTTTATTCCTGGTCTCCTAGGTACCCTTCTGCTTTTTCTGCTTTTTCTGCTTTATTGCTTGCTTTTTCAGTGTTTTAAGGCAATAGGGAAAGTTTGACTAGGTGAGGTGAACTAGTTTTTTGTCCTCTTCATCCTCCACTCTTTTCTCCTTGGAAAAGCATGTATGAGTTATCATTCCATCAGTCTTTATCTTGCCTAATCCATTTTTCTAATTCGTGAGCTCCATGACAGATTTGGGATTAGCTTTTTACACCTATGGGGGATTTGCTTAATTTTAGTAAGCCTGCTTATGCTAGATTCGAATTGCTCCTCATGCATTCGAATCCCTGATGTATTTTATTTATTCAACAACCTATTATGTTACATGGTTGGCTATTGTACACTGAGTTAATATAGTTTAGTGTTCAACTCCAATTTCAGTCTCTTTTGTGAGTGATTTTGCATGATTAATTGTTAATTGTTGTGAGTAAAATTAATCTATCACTAGGTTCAATTTCCACATGGTATCAGAGCCATTGTAGATTGATTTCTCTCCTTCAAAATTGTTTTGCAGGTTCGACATCAGTGATTGGGATCCTTCTACTGACAGCCGGGATGGATTTTCTAAGCTATGGATCAATCACAGAAAACTATCTTGACTCCCTTCAATTTCTTTGAATGGAAATCAGAGATGGAGATAGTGTTGAGAGCGAAAGGCCTCTACAGGGTGACTATGGCAACAGAAGCAGAGCCCAATGCAACTGCAGAGAAGATAAAATGGCACAACAGGAGGGATGAGGCCTATGGTCTCCTGTGTCTGAGTATTTCCAGAGACCTCCTTTTCCATCTTAATGGATTGACATCACCGAATGAAGTATGGGAGAAGCTTTCTGATCTTTTTGGAAAGACAGATGAGATGAGGGGACATCAAATTGAAAATGAGTTGATTTCTCTGAGTCCAAATAGCTTTGAATCCCTGCAGCTATATTTCTCCAAGTTCAAAGCACTTGTTTTGCAGCTGAAATAGTGTGCGATCGAAAAGAAGGATGATCAGCTCGTCCTGGCCATTCTCTCGAAGCTAGGCCCTAACTATTCAGTGTTTGTTTCGACCTTCTATGCCACAAAACTGACAGCTCGAACCTGGAAGATGCCTAGCCTTGCAGATTTCATGGAATCTCTCACACAAGAACAGGACAAGCTAGTGATGATGGGCACCATCAAACCATCCAAAGATCAAGCTCTCATTGCTGGAGATTCGAAGGTGGATTCAAAAAGCAAAAATAAAGCTAAAAATCCACCTGAGTAAAAGAGAGACAAGAAACAGTCTCCGGAGGAGCCACAAGGTTCCAAGAAGAACTACCAGAAGAAGAAAAACAAAGGTGAAATGAGCAAGTGCACATACTACAATAAGGGCAATCACACTGAAAGATCTTTTATGAAGAAGCAAATAGACATGCTGACCCAACTCCTGGAGAAGAATGGCATCTCCCTTCGAGACAGCTCAAAGAAGAGAGGAGGATCAAGTTCAGATGACAGAGAGAGAGTTCATGCATTGGTTGCTAGCACATCAAGCTCACCCAGTTTTACCATTGATTTTGGAGCTTCAAGACACATGGTTTCGACCAAGGAGGCATTCTCCTCACTTGACATGTCAAAAGGACCACCTATAGTACTGGGAGATTACTCTCTCACTGAAATTTTGGGCAAAGGGAGGATTGATCTTGATCATGGTCAGTTCAGCAATGTCTTGTATGTGCCTGGTCTTGCCTCCAACCTCTTTTCAGTGTACCAGATGACTCACACTGGGTCTCCTAAGAAAGTCATATTCTCCCCTGGTGAAGTTGAGATCACAGAGATCTCAAGTGGTAGAGTCATTGCAAAAGGAGTTGCGAATCATGCTCAAAAGGTATACATGTTCTCACACTTCCTACCTTACTCAAACCCCTCTGCTCTTCTAATTCATGCTAATGAAGCAAGCAATATTTGGCATGAAATATTTGGCCACCTAAATTACAAGTATCTTTCTGATCTTAGTGAAAAAGAGATGTTCATAGGGTTTCCCAAGATAAAATTTTCCAAAGGAGTCTGCCAAGGTTGTATCCTAGGAAAACACCCAGAGCACAAATTTGAGAGAGCTAGTCATGAGAGAACCTCTGCACCCCTCGAGCTGATCCACAATGATGTTTCTGGCCCATTCCCTCATATGTCCATGAGTCAGGACAAATATGGGCAGCCAAGACACTACATGCATCAGGAGAGCTAGCTAGGGATCCCAATGACCCAAGGAGGACTAGATCTCAATTTGAGAGTGGTCTATGCATGAAGGATCCTATGTTTGCTGAAAAATGCTATTTGATGGTGGAGTCTGATCCTCAAACATATTAAGAATCAGCAGGAGATCCAAGATGGCAAACAGCCATGAAGGAGGAGTTCATCTCACTCCAGAAGAGCAACACATGGGAGCTAGTGGATCTTCCCCCAGGGAGAAAGTTAGTCCAGTGTAAGTGGGTCTATAAGACCAAATTTTCTGCTGATGGTTCACCACTAAAGTACAAGGCCATATTGGTAGCCAAGGGCTACTCACAAGTTCATGGCATATATTACAATGAGACCTTTGCCCCAGTGGCAAAGATGGCTTCCATCAGGCTAGCCTTAGCCATTGCAGCCTCAAGGCAATGGGAGGTACATCACATGGATGTAAAATGTGCCTTCCTAAATGGAGATCTCACTGAAGATATATATATGCATCAGCCTCAAGGTTTTGCTACTAACCCTTCTCTTATGTGCAGGTTGAGAAAGTCAGTGTATGGGCTAAAGCAAGCCCCCAGGGCTTGGTATGCCAAGATCGATAGCTTCTTGCTATCACTGAATTTTGTTCGGTGCAAATCAGATCCAAATGTCTATTTGAAGTTAGTAAATGGTTCATTAATGATCATTTTGTTATATGTTGATGACCTCCTCATTACAGGAAGCTCAAAGGATGAGATTGCTTCCTTAAAGGGTGCTATGAACCAAGCCTTCTCCATGACAGATTTGGGGCTCTTAAGTCAATTTTTGGGGCTTGAGATTGCTCAAACCAAAGATGGAATCAAGGTGCACCAGTCCAAATATGCCTTGGACTTGCTGAACAAATTCATAATGAAGGATTGCAAAGCAAGCAAAACTCCTATCCTTTCAGGAGTGAAGCTGGAAGAAGCTGATTCTTCACCTATGGTAAACAATACACTGTATAGGCAATTGATTGGATGTTTGTTGTATCTGACACATACTAGAACTAATATTTCTTATGCAGTAAGTGTGGATTCTAGATACATGGATCAGCCTCGTTAGATCCATTGGAAAGCAGCCAAAATGATCCTTGACTTTGTTCAGGGAACAAGGACACATGGGATCTTCTATAAAGCAAAATCTGATCTTGATTTGATTGGATTTACTGACAGTGATTGGGCAGGTGATAGCACAAACAGAAAGTCCACATCAGGATATCTGTTCATGCTTTCAGAAGGGCCAATCAGCTGGTCAAGCAAGAAACAGAGTGCCATTGCACTCTCATCTACAGAAGCAGAGTACAGAGGAGTTGTTAATGCAGCAACTCAATGTTTATGGTTACAGGGTTTACTTGGAGAGTGTGGATTTGAATCAGAGTACTCAACTACCATCTACTATGAGAACCAGAGTACCATTCGAATCTGCAAAGATCCAGTTCAGAAGCAGAGAACCAAACACATTGAGATCCATATGCACTACATCAGAGAGCTTGTGCATGATCGCACCATTCACCTACTCTTTTGTTCGTCTTCAGAACAAGTAGCTGATATATTCACCAAAGAATTTTGTGAGAAGACCTTCAGCAATCTCAAATCACTGCTGGGGATTGCTGATCATGCTGTGAAGCATGAGTGAAGACAAGATTTCCAAATTTTGTTTTACAGTCCATGTTTAAGGGAGGATTTTCCCAAGTTGGTTTTGCCTCTTTCCTTGGTTGTATGGACATGTAGTATGTAAAAGGGTGACTAAGACTTGTTTCTAGGCCCTATAATTTTCTGATATATTACTCATAAGTCAGGCTTAAGGATGGGTGTTAGAATAATCAACCCATAGTTTACTACCTTAGACATTAATTTAATTATTTTTGTCTTATTTGCCTAGTTCATGTGTCCCACCTTATGCAAGTTGTCAATTACCTATCCATAGTGGTCCAACTTGCCTAATTTGACCCATGTAGCTCTTGGGAAACCTCAAGGAATCAATTCTTCTTTATTCCTGGTCTCCTAGGTGCCCTTCTGCTTTTTCTGCTTTTTCAGTGTTTTAAGGCAATAGGGAAAGTTTGACTAGGTGAGGTGAACTAGTTTTTTTTCCTCTTCATCCTCCACTCTTTTCTCTTTGGAAAAGCATGTATGAGTTGTCATTCCATCACTCTTTAGCTTTCCTAATCCATTTTGCTAATTCGTGAGCTCCATGACAGATTTGGAATCAGCTTTTTACACCTATGGGGGATTTGCTTAATTTTAGTAAGCCTGCTTTATGCTAGATTCGAATTGCTCCTCATGCATTCGAATCCCTGATGTATTTTATTTATTCAGAAACCTATTATGTTACAGGGTTGTCTATTGTACACTGATTTAATACAGTTTAGTGTTCAGCTCCAATTTCAGTCTCTTTTGTGAGTGATTTTGCATGATCAATTGTTAATTGTTGTGAGTAAAATTAATCTATCACTGGGTTCAATTTCCACACCTACGATGTGGATTGTGAGATTTTGAAGTTTATAATTTTTCATGTTTTCATCCCGAAACCCGCAATTTGCGGGTTGCGGGTTGCGGGATGTCCGACTAGAGCACACAAAATATCTCTGCATCCTGCATTTTGCGGGATGCAGGATAACAAAAGTACCAAAGTTTTTTGTTGCGTGTTCCTGGAACAAAAATCACAAAATAAAAGTGGGATAGTTAATAAAATTTAGAGAGAGGCTCTCATTTATTTCCATTCTCTTTTTTCACCTGTGAGATAGGTTGTCATTTATTTCCATTTTCTTTTTTCTTCCATGAGGAAGGGTCTTATTTCTTGCCTCTATTTTATTTTTGAATTTTGTGTTGTTTAAATTATTGTTCTGATTTATCATTTTAATATTTATGTTGTGTGTCACTTCATTTCCTATTGAATTTCAATTCCTTTCATAATTGTTGCATCTTCCACAGACAAATAGTGCCTGGACAATTAAGTGATACATCGAGACACAAATTCGAGGCATCCTCCGTTTACACAAAGCAACTGGCTTCTAAAAGTGTTTGAAACATAAAACCTATCGTTCAATTTATCAATTTAATTTAATATTATATTATTAATTTACCATTTACCGTCATCTTTCCGCAAGGTAGAGTTTCCACAATCCGGAAAGGTAAATTGATAATCAATTTATCAATTTACCTTTCCAAATGCGGAAAGCAGAAAGCGGAAATGTAAATTGATAAATTGATTATCAATTTACCTTTCTGATTTTTGTAGCATATACTAAAAGACTCCTATACTGAACAGGTTAAGTTGTTCAAATGTTGGATAAGTTCTTGTTTTTTAACAGTTCAGGAATTGTATTTTAATATGGTTTTTTTGGAGAAAAGATTCGAAACTCTCACATTGGATAACTGGTTGTTGAAGTTCAGAATTTGTGAATCAACTATCACATAAAAAAACATTAAAAATCAAAACTGAATGTTGGCTTATGCCAAAAAAAAAACTTGGCAGGTGAACATAATCTCCATTTGTCCACATTTATCACTTAATTCTATATACAGAGATAATAGTGAAATTACCATTATCCTGATCATGCATTCTTCTCTTAAGCACTAAAAAAAACACGCTCATGAAACAAAGAGAGCTTGAAATAATTTCTTAAACAAATTAATTGAGAGTCACTAAGATTTGCTTCAGAGAATTGCTTTAGAAAATGCTTTCATAGCTTGGCTTGTTATTTAAATCGGTTACATAAAGTATATTATGGTTTTCATTACCATTGCCCATTATTGACTACACAATATTAGTCTGAATCTCTTGTCGAGACTCCAAATGCTCCTAAAATGTAACTGAATTATTAACAATGTAAGAGGACCCCAAGTTTGACCATAGACTATTAAGAACGCTCTTATAAGAAAGCACTCTTTTGGAATAGATTACCCATAAATTGACCACAACTCTTGAAATAAACAAACCTTAACCAACTAATATTATGATACGGCCATGATTTGAAACCCCGGAACGCTCAAAATCTTGTGAAATGTAAGAATTATAATGAATTTGCATCTCTATTAGCATAAAATTATAGAAAGGTATAGCATTGGATGCAGTAAGCATGCTGGGCTCGACCACTCGTCTCTCTATTGAATCAGCCACGTGTCCTTCCCTGGGTGTGTGTTTCGTGCTCAAAGGCGCCTTTCTGCATGGTTTCCGGACTGGCAAAGGAGTTTATATGCTTTTTGTGCTCAGCCTTCTCCACAATTCCCCTATGTCCTGGTAACATTGTTGTATGAGGGGACTTGGAGAGGGGCATTCTTGTTCTCCTCACCTCCCATGGCATGGGCTCTCCTACAGGAAATTCAATGGGGTGTGTCCTCAACCTCCTCTCCACCTCAGACAAAGTTAGCAAGTGGAAATCACAAACGAGGTGATGAAGACTTTGGCCACCCGCCACCCCAGTACAAGCATTCACTCCGAATGGTTTCCGCTGAACATGGCCCCCATGCACTGGGACTTTGGAAGCCGTGACCTCTTCCGGGGTTTCTGGGGAGACTCTCCCGGGACAGGAAAACGCTGGTATCGCGCAACTGGAGGTACAACTATCCGCAAATATTCAAAGTGCATCACATCCAGGCCCTGATGGTTGGCGATTTCCTGGTGCATACAACCAGGACGATAAATGAGCATAATTTCATGTTTGCCAACCATCATTACCCCCTGCAAAACTAGCTTCTTGAACCACACAACCATTGCTGTCTATAAGAAAACTCAAGACCTTACGTAATTCATCACTTCTGGCCTTTCTCTCAGTGTTCATTCATCCTCGTTTTTTAGCAGCTCTGGAGGGTGGCGCTATATAGGGTGAGCTAGACAGACCCGGAAATAACTTACCAGCATGGTTGCACACTTGGCAACTAGTCATCATAACAATAGCATGAGTGACAAGTGGGCGAGGATCTTCATTCCTTGCAGAGAATCCAATTAAGCCATCTCCTCTGATATTCAATTATCATACTGGCCATGGATAATACCTTAGGTGTTCTCCCGCGTTACTACCCAGGTGGAAAAGGCATTTGGACCTGACCTTCCTTTCCCTTTCGCCTATGTTGGATATGGCATAAGAGCAGATTCAGTTGGCCACGTTTTTTTGCTTCCTGTAGAGGCCAGATTTGTTGCTTCAAATATCTAAATTTTATGACGGATCCTCGGAGTTGGGACAACAAGTGATGCTGGGGACATGGTCTTCACCTATGGGGTGTTGCGAATGGCGTCTAGGGAATCGATTACTGGTCAAAAAAAATAGATCGTATGTGGGAATGTCCTTTATGTACCAGATTCACCAGGATATTTTGTCCGCGCTGGCGTTTTGCACGTAGTCGGGCTATCCACCGATCTTGAAACTCAGAACAACGAATCCTCTAGCTCCACGTAGATTTCATTTATAATCCATTATGACCCTTAACCGTTGAGCTTCTCCCGCTATATGCACCGTGTACCAGCTTCTTTTCAAGATCTGAGCCTTCTATGTGCGAGGTTTCAATATCAAGACCCAAGGCTAACACCTGCACAATTCAATTCAGCGGAATCAACACAGACCCTCGATATGCAACTTGCCTTCATTTGGACCGCCTGATCGTGGGTACGTTTGATATTCTGCAAACCTTGTCCCATTCGATCCATCGCACAAATCTCATCCGCGAAATACTTTCAATCCGTCGATCAAAGATCAAATGACATATACACCGTCGATTGCCATGGCCCCTACCACTTTTCGTGATTCAAAAATATGACTCCGTTCGTGCTATTTCGAATCACGAAATCATCCACAACCATAGATTTTCTCTTGCTCTTATCTTCGTCGTCAGATATTTTCACCCTTTAATCCATTCTGCAATTTGGAAAAGTTTCTCCTCCCGCGCATGTTCACCGTGCGGGATGACTTAGATTCGTTGATCTCGTCTTGCGTTGATCTTGACCTTTCAATCTCAAACCCACTTAATGGAATCCAGGAATTTTCAACGCTAAATCTTTCCTTGCACCTCCGGCCTGCGGAATCTTGCTTTGTTGTTGATCTTCCTAGTCATGGATCTAGACCGTCGATTATTGTTTTTTTGTTTTGTTTTTATAACACGAAAAAAACAATTTTTCTTTATTTCATTCATTCCTATGTGGCAAATAAGAATTTATAATAATGTTTTAACCTCGTGGAACAAAAATGACTACAATTGGCTCTAGCTAACATTATTTCCTACCTATATTGTACTTGCAATGCAAAATGGTTGTGCACTAGTGAAATGGATATATCATATCCTTCTTAAAAATTCCACCCACTAAGATGGAACGGTTTTTATAATCTAATATGTTAATGTGTATTTGATCTTTACCTAAATTTATTTATTTAATTTTATACTTATGAAATTGTAATTGGAGTGTCTTGACTTTTCTACATGTTTTGTTAGAGTGAATTGGAATATATGCCCGGTCAAGAAAGACATATGGTGCTCAAGATCTAAAGGTACTTACTTTGTCTTATCACACTTATCAACGAGTCATTTTAAGTGGTTTGTTTTTCTTTAAATAAGAATGTTGAGTCAACTTACATTGGGACTAGTAATATATAATGACAAATAAATTATAATAAGTTTTGTCATTTGTAATAATTAAACCTATTTAAATTTTATAAGTTTCTCTTTCTTGGAGTTTGTTTTTAGTACTTCTTTTTACTTTTTTACAAATTGTTTTTATGACATTAAAACCTTTGAAATTGTTTTTTGTTTGTTGTAGAAGACTTGAAAATTTGGTAGCACTTGGTTCTAAAACATTAAAATCTCTAAAACAGTTTTTTGGTTTGTTCGGTAAGACTTGAAAATTTGGCAGCACTTGGTTCTGATAACATGAAGAATAAAATATACTTCTTTAAATATAGAGAACTAAAAAGGTAACTTGGGAAAGTTAACGATACACTTCTGGAAATACATACAAACTGAAAACACTTATATTTTTTCAGGAAGAAAAAGCATGTCCTTGTTATTCTTATTAGGAATCAAACGGCATTAATAGCACCCACCCAAGAAGGGTTACATCACAAAACTGAAAACACTTATATATTCTTGATAATAATACTTTACACTTGCAACCCAGTTAGTGCTAGGAATTCCATGGGAATCAATGAAATCTTTCAGTCAATATATTCAAAATTTTGTTAATATTAAATTTTGGCTTTTTAATATTTATCAAGACATATTTCATAATTTGATTCGAGATCGTTAGTCATGAGAGGCTGAGTGGGAATACCTGTACAATTGGCTAGTGAGTGAAATTTCAAAGAGCAAAAAGAAAACCCATTTTTGTCACTGAGAAAAAGTTAGTATTATTTCTCTTTGATTACATGTAAATGTTACTTATATTCAATGACAAAATACATTTGTTGAAATACTGGAGCATTTTTGGAGTGATCTTGTGCTCTTCACGTTGTGTAAACATGATGATATCAATTAGTTATGGAATTTTATGTGTTGCTTTAGTTTCCTCTATATACTAATTTTGCATTTGCTATTTCTTGACATTTCATTGCATTTATAGAATAAGGGATGGAAATCCTAATAACTATGTGTTTTGTTATTACTCCTCCATGTTGTTGTGCATACTTTCATTAAAAATGAATTAACTTCATGTTATTGTTATACACATTATTTGCATTGAAAACAAGAGAACCATTGTTCATACACCTCACAACTTTGTTCCCTTTCAATATGCCTCACAACATTGTTCGGTCTAATAACCTCGGCACTAATTTCCTTCAACTTGCCTTTTCTCAAAACAATTGTCTAGGCATTTCCAGATGTCAATAAGATTGTCCTTCATATTATTCCTTTAATTCCATATTTCTATTTTTCAAGATTCTTGACCTAAAGTATGCACTACACAAAACTGAAGTTTTTCATGGCGGACTCCCTTTGTTTTCTAGGATAAAATTTTAAGTTTATGTGGAAAGTATGCATCCATTTGTATAGTAAAAGAGCTTAGTCACACAAATGAAGAATAATTTATTTAATAGAACTTAAATTTATTATAGATTATTTCATTTGATATAGTTTGTGACCATCCTACTAGATAATAAAGATGCAGCTAAAATTTATTGTACTCCCTAGATCCCGTAACAACTCAAAATCAAGACATACATATAATTTAGCACATGTACTAGTACTTATCATGGTAAACACCACAAATTAAACCAATTTCATGTTGTTTTTGAGACATGCTAGTGCTGAAAGAAAATCCCACCAAGAATTGCTACAAAAGGAGAAATCCTTGCATTCCAAGTGTTAAATTTGTGAACCAATGATCTACAGGAAAATTAGAGAAATTGAGAAGGGAATTATGCAGTGGAATAATAAAAGAGAATGTACACTAAACATGAAATTCATGCCAAAAATTTCAGATAAAATGGACAAGAATTGATCAATTAATCACAACATGAATATTCATTTATTAATCAGTAATACAATAGTATTACAATAAGTAGAATTTGAATCATGTGGATAGGTTTCAAATCTACCGACTATACCTAACTGATTAGATAACCCAGTGTGTCTAAATCATTGTTGGATCCCACTGGTCTAACTTTGGATGTCTAAATCAGTCTACAATCAGTTAACTGATGAGATACGTGGAAAAAAGTTATCGCTCTCCCTACATGCATGCAAAACTAGCACTAGGATAACTTAAAGTGATCTAACTTATTGTAACTAGAGGTTGACTCAACAAAACTGCTTACCTACCACAACCAGTTGATGGAGGTTGTTGGTGGCACTCATAGGGGGATCCTATAATGTAGGGATTGGTCTTAGAGGCACATTAACTCATGCATGTACATGCAGTAAGTGACAGATAACCTCTATTTGTTCCCTACACTCTAGTACAATAATAATATCTCCCTAAGTTAGGAAATATGACCAAACAGACTATATTGGACAAAAGAGGATTAATTAATCCTAACACCTTCCCCCCCTTAATCCTAACTTTGGACAACTTGGGCCCTGAAAACTGTGCCAAAAGTCACCCCTATGATCTAAATGAAATAAAAGACTTCTTAATAAACTAAGGAAAATGGGGAAAACCTCATGGGAAACCCCTCCCCCCCCTCAAAATAAGCAGTGAATCAGGAAACAAGATATACTTAAGAGAAAATTTTCCTCTTTGGGTAAAAACTTGTAAAACTTTTGCTGCAATCTACAACACTATGCAGCAGCAATGCAATATCTTGGTTCTTTTGTGCATCAACATCCTGAGGATGTGCATGTGAACCTATAAATTTTCTTCCAATCTGATGAATGTTGCTTGTGTTTCTTCTTTATGGAGGAGGAATGGAATGATCAATTTTGTTCTTTAGTGGGACAAATTGTTGATCATTCGTTATCATCAAGTAGCATTTTCCTAGAAGTTTTTTGCGCCACTCTATAGATAACGAAGCTATGTAAGAGAGTGCAACATGCTCATTCTGATAATGGGACCATGTTCTTATTTTTTTCATCTAGATTTCCAGCACCATTCCCAGTTGCTTCAATGAGCTTTTGGGCCCATTTAGGCTTAGGCTACTGATTTGGAATGGAAGATGGATTTCGATCTAGATTCTAATGAGGTACAACCTCAATATCAAGATCATGTTGATCTTGTTCCTCATTGTCTGAATCTGAAACATGAGACAACGTATCATCATCAAATGGAAATGGAAGAGTCTTTATACCTCCTTTTTCTTCGAATTGTGGTGGATCAAGCAATTGATCTTCTTCAAACTGAACACTATGCTCTATGAAGCACTTCCTAGTTGGAAGTTCCATAAATTTATATGCTTTTGCATCCTCAACATATCCCAACGGTATTTCGCTACTCTGGGCTTGGAAGGCCTTTCTCTTGTCCATAGGAATTATGGACTAAGCTTTGGAATCAAACACTCTCAAGTGAGAGACATCAGGCTTATGCTCCAATAGTGCTTCGAAAGGAGTGGCCCCAATCACTGATTTGTGTAGCACTCTATTCTGAATGTATGAAGCATAGTTTATAGTTTCTTCCCAAAGAGAAGGAGGAATATTTTTTGCTTGGAGAAGACAAGTTTCCATCTCCTTCAATGATCTATTTTTCTGCTCTCCCACACCATTTTGTTGTGGTGTGTATGGAACTGAGTGTTCCATTCGAATCCCCTCTGATTTACAAAACTGCTGAAAATATCCTTTAATATACTCACCTCCATTATCTTATCTAATGGACTTGATCTTCTTTCCGAATCTATTTTCAACCAAGGATTTAAAAACTTTGAAAGTTTCGAATACCTCTGATTTATGCTTCATAAAGTATACCCAGCAAAACCTTGAACAATCATCAATAAAAGTAAGGAAATGCATGGATCCGTTGATTGATGTTGTAGGCATTTCTCCCAAGACATCAATGTGTATCATATCAAGTGAAGAGGCAGCTCTAGTTGTCTTCCCAACTTCATATCTCTTATCTGGATGCTTGCCTACCAAGCAACTCCATCTGATGTTTGTATGAGTGGAAATCCCTCAACCATTTTGTCATTGTGAAGTTGTTGGAGATATTTGAAATTGATATTCCCAAATCTCTCATGCCAAAACTTGTTGGTGTTATTGGCATGAGTCAATAAATTTGTTGGATGTTAAGCAGGCAGGAAATGGGAGAACTCAAATGCCTTGGAGGCATGATTCGAAAACCCTTTCGCTATGAGATTTCCAATAGATTATTCAATGATTTATACTATGTCAGAGTCGAATGTAACTATCTTGGGAGATCTTGTATGAGTCATCTGATAAACAAGCAACAAATTTGCTACAAGAGAGAGCACATAGAGTACATTCTTGAACTCACCATGTTGGATTTTAACAGAACCTCTCCCAACAGCTGGTATTTGAGAGTCATATCCCATATGAATGCTAGGGCCTCCTATGAGATTCAAAGTGGTGAAGGATTCCCTAGAGGAAACCATGTGGTTGGATGCTCCATAATTTATCAAATAACCCTTTGACTGAGTGAATCATGCCTTCAAGGCATTCCACCTCTCAAGATCTTTTGTCGGTTTTCCGGCATCAAAATTCTTTTCTCCTTGTGGAAGGGAAATAGTTTTTTGATCAAGGAGTGTTGAAATATGTTTGGTGGTATTATTCATGCACTGGCTCTCTAGATGAAAGCCTCTCATACAGTAGGGACATCTAGTCTTCTTGAATTTCTTCTTTTTCTTGGAACCCGAACCTCCATCAGAAAATTTATGATTCTCCGTTGGCTTCGAATCAGTGTTTTTTTGTCTCCTTTCATTTGCGCTTTCCTCTTTCTTGTGCATTGTTTGAGTCTGTCACTAAGAGTGCTTGATTCTTGGAGGTCTGAATCACTCCCATTTGAACCAATTTATCTTGCTCGTGTATTAAGGACTCAACAAAAGCATCTAGAGAAGGCATCTTCCAATTATGGATGGAAGCTCTTATGGAATGGAATGTAGAGACAAAGACCAAGTATTCTGAGCCAAGCTTGCTCAGGACTGACAAAACCAGTTACTCATCTTTCCTCTCTATCCCACATTGTTTGCATTACAATACTAGTTCCTTGTACTTTGTAAATAGTTGCTGAATAGTTTCAAAACTATTGGGTTGTAGTGCAATGAGCTCATTCTCCAAAATATTCCCTCGAAGCTCATCTTATTTGCTAAACAAAGTTTCAAGCTTACCCCAATCTTCCTTCGGAGTCCTTAGTCCCTCAAGATGGAACAAAAGATCCCAGGAGATGTGAGTGCACATGAAACCGAAGGCTTCATCAAGCTGATTCAAAAACTTGTTATTTTCAACATACTATTGGGGATTAATTTCTATGCCCATTATCATTCTAAACATACCAATATTGCACAAGGATACCTGCATATCTACCCTCCAATTAGAGTAGTTGAAGGGTGTAAGGATTTGGGGTATGAAAGCTGAAGAATCCATCTTTTGTATGTTGATCAGTCAATTCCACAAGAGGCTACATAGATACCTGTAAATAACACTGCAAAACTAATTCATTTCGCACCCATATGTCATTACAAGCCTTTACACCTCGACATGTGCACTTTCACAGAGTCGGTCACACCTGCAGAGACTTCCATTAGAGGAAATTTCAACTCAAAATGGGCCTCCTAAGGAAAATTAATAAAATAATAGTTAAAATAATAAAATAATATTTATTAATTTTGGAGGAAGAAAAGAAAAACTACTTTTTTGTTCATATTTTCGCCATATCTCCATGTGTTCTTACTCAAATTTCGATCGGGAGAGATAGTTAGATGCATAATTAAATTATGCATCCAACGAATACCCACTCGTCATATTTTTGATGGACCTTGCTACCCCAAAAAAAAGAAATACCTGAAAAAATTGTGTTGACTATGTCATCATCATGTTTTTTCAGATATTTCTTATTTTTTAGGCAGCGAGGTCCATCAAAAGTATGCCAAGTGGGTACTCGTTGGATGCGGAATTTAATTTCTCATCCAACGATCTCTCCCAATCAAAATTTGAGTAAGAACACAAGGAGATATGTCGAAAATACGAACAAAAAAAATAGTTTTTTTATGATACCTATCCCCAAATTTATATTAATTTTTTTTTAAGAGGTGCTCCCCTTTTGAATTTTAAAGCATTTTGATTGGCTAATACATGATGACATGGAATTTGTATTATTTTTGGAAGGCCCATTTTAAATTAAAATTTCCTCTAATGTCTGGACAAATCCAGAATTACCAAGGCAATTTTTACAAAATTTATGTGGAAACTCAGTTGCTTATAGTGCACAATGCAGATCGGACAAGACTTGTTGCTAGCCTAAATAAGGCTCTGATACCATGTTAAATTTGTGAACCATTGATCTACGGGAAAATGAGAGCAATTGAGAAGAGAATTATGCAGCGGAATAATCAAAGAGAATGTACACTAAACGGGAAATTCATGCCACAAATTTCAGATAAAATGGACAAGAATTGATCAATTAATCACAACATTAATATTCATTATTAATCAGTAATACAATGGTGTTACAATAAGTATAATTCGAATCATGTGGATAGGATTCAAATATACCAAGTAACCCTGAATGATTAGCTTAGTCAGTGTGTATAAATCATTGTTGGAGCTCACTAGTCTAACTCTGTATGTCTAAATCAGTCTACAATCAGTTAACTGATGAGGCAGGTGGGAAAAAGTCACCACTCTCCCTGCATGCATGCAAAACTGGGGCTAGGCTAACTGAAAGTGATCTAACTGATTGTAACTGGAGGTTGACTCAACATAACTGCTTACCTACCACAACCAACTAATGGAGGTTGATGGTGGAACTCGGAGTGGGATCCTATAATGTAGGGATTGGTCTCAGAGGCACATTAACACATGCATGCACATGCAGTAAATGGCATATAACCTCTATATGTGTTCCCCCCACTCTAGTACAGTAATAATGTCTCCCTAAGTTAGGAAATATAACCAAATAGACTATATTGGACAAAGGAGGATTAATTAATCCTAACACCAAGTAACGACTAGAATATGCAGATAAATCTTGTCCAATAATCCAATTAATACTATGATAGTACCTTAACTCCCCCAAAAGGATCAATTAAAGGTTGTTTCTTTTCCATAACCTAATCTCTGAAAGAATTGTATTCTTTCTTGCTTATTTGATTGGCTAATATGGACACATCTAAGAGGTAGCATAAAATGACTTTTTGATATATATAGGTATTGTGGTGTCTGTGTATACTATTAGCAAGTAGCATAAAATGACTATTTGGAATATATAGGTATTGTGGTGTTTGTGTATTCTGATCCAAGCTTGCTCAGGACTGACAAAACCAGTTACCCATCTTTCCTCTCTATCCCACATTGTTTGCATTACAACACTAGTTCCTTGTACTTTGTAAATAGTTGTTGAATAGTTTCAAAACTATTGGGTTGTAGTGCAATGAGCTCATTCTCCAAAATATTCCCTCGAAGCTCATCTTGTTTGCTAAACAAAGTTTCAAGCTTACCCCAATATTCCTTTGGAGTCCTTAGTCCCTCAAGATGGAACAAAAGATCCCAGGAGATGTGAGTGTACTTGAAACCGAAGGCTTCATCAAGCTGATTCAAAAACTTGTTCTTTTCAACATACTATTGGGGATTAATTTCTATGCCCATTATTATTCTAAACATACCAATATTGCACAAGGATACATGCATATCTGTCCTCCAATTAGAGTAGTTGAAGGGTGTAAGGATTCGGGGTACGAAAGCTGAAGAATCCATCTTTTGTATGTTGATCAGTCAATTCCACAAGAGGCTACATAGATACCTGTAAATAACACTGCAAAACTAATTCATTTCGCACCCATATGTCATTACAAGCCTTTACACCTCGACATGTGCACTTTCAGAGAGTCGGTCAAACCTGCAGAGACTTCCATTAGAGGAAATTTCAACTCAAAATGGGCCTCCTAAGGAAAATTAATAAAATAATATTTATTAATTTTGGAGGAAGAAAAGAAAAAACTACTTTTTTGTTCGTATTTTCGACATAGCTCCATGTGTTCTTACTCAAATTTCGATCGGGAGAGATCGTTAGATGCGTAATTAAATTATGCATCCAACGAGTACCGGCTCGTCATACTTTTGACGGACCTTGCTACCCCAAAAAAAAGAAATACCTGAAAAAATTGTGTTGATTATGTCATCATCATGTTTTTCAAGTATTTCTTGTTTTTGGGGTAGCGAGGTCCATTAAAAGTATGACGAGTGGGTACTCGTTGGATGCGGAATTTAATTTCACATCCAACGAGCTCTCCCGATTGAAATTTGAGTAAGAACACAAGGAGATATGTCGAAAATACGAACAAAAAAAGTATTTTTTTTATGATACCTATCCCCAAATTTATATTAATTTTTTTTTAAGAGGTGCTCCCCTTTTGAATTTTAAATCATTTTTATTAGCTAATACATGATGACATGGAATTTGTATTATTTTTGGAAGGCCCATTTTAAATTGAAATTTCCTCTAATGTCTGGACGAATCCAGAATTACCAAGGCAATTTTTACAAAATTTATGTGGAAACTCAGTTGCTTATAGTGCACAATGCAGATCGGACAAGACTTGTTGCTAGCCTGAATAAGGCTTTGATACCATGTCAAAATTTGTGAACCATTGATCTACGGGAAAATGAGAGCAATTGAGAAGAGAATTATGCAGCGGAATAATCAAAGAGAATGTACACTAAACAGGAAATTCATGCCACAAATTTTAGATAAAATGGACAAGAATTGATCAATTAATCACAACATTAATATTCATTTATTAATCAGTAATACAATGGTGTTACAATAAGTAGAATTCGAATCATGTGGATAGGATTCAAATATACCAAGTAACCCTGAATGATTAGCTTAGTCAGTGTGTGTATAAATCATTGTTGGAGCTCACTAGTCTAACTCTGTATGTCTAAATCAGTCTACAATCAGTTAACTGATGAGGCAGGTGGGAAAAAGTCACCACTCTCCTTGCATGCATGCAAAACTAGGGCTAGGCTAACTGAAAGTGATCTAACTGATTGTAACTGGAGGTTGACTCAGCATAACTGCTTACCTACCACAACCAACAAATGGAGGTTGATGGTGGCACTCGGAGTGGGCTCCTATAATGTAGGGATTGGTCTAAGAGGCACATTAACACATGCATGCACATGCAGTAAGTGGCAGATAACCTCTATATGTGTTCCCCCCACTCTAGTACAGTAATAATGTCTCCCTAAGTTAGGAAATATAACCAAATAGACTATATTGGACAAAGGAAGATTAATTAATCCTAACACCAAGTAACGACCAGAATATGCAAATAAATCTTGTCCAATAATCCAATTAATACTATGATAATACCTTAACTCCCCCAAAAGGATAAATTAAAGGTTGTTTCTTTTCCATAACCTAATCTCTAAAAGAATTGTATTGTTTCTTACTTATTTGATTGGCTAATATGGACACATCTAAGAGGTAGCATAAAATGACTATTTGGAATATATAGGTATTGTGGTGTCTGTGTATACTATTAGCAAGTAGAAAGGTCTAGATACAAGAGGATTATAGATACTATCTCACACCATGTAATTTATTTTATAAATAGAGTATAATGCAATGCCTTGTATGTTCTTATTTCCATGAGGGACCTTCTTCAAAACGTTTCTCCTCGGTATTCAAAAGAGTGAAGATATTGCCAGGAAATAAACTAGAAATGATGCCCTCTTTGAAGACAAGGTTGGTCCTCCTAATACTACTCATCTAGCTATGTATTCTACCTGTTGTGTGTGGCTTAATAGAGCATTGCTTTGTGATTCACCTTTTACATACAATCAATTTATTTTCCAACTTAGAATGTTACTTCAAACTCAAACCCAACATCTGCATGAGGCAATATGCCTAAAGCTTTCACTCTATATTGAGGATTTCCTATAAATTCAACCTCACGTGGGAATATATCCCTAACAAATTGCTACCAGGAAAAAAACTATATATATTGATTCACTGGGATAGCACAGGATGTCGTGTTGTGCATGGGGAAAATGATGATGAGTGCATGTGTTGAGTGTTTTTCTATTTTATAAGTCCAGCTGTGAACTTGTTAAGGACTAGAGGAGAGAGTGTAGCATGGAAGTTTTAATTCTTGTTCTAAGGTGCACGGTGGTGATCCATCTCGGGGGTGCAGTTGAGCTAGATGTGGAGCTACTCTCTTCTATGGTTGGGAGGAGTTGAATCTCCAAGTAGTTGTTTTCGATTTATTTTCTCAAGTAAGTATTTTTTTTTTCTTTTAAAATATATGAGCTAGTTTGTGCAGAATATTGGTTTAAAGAATAAATTATAGATCCAATTCCTATAGGTGATTTAACATCTATGTTTTGATGAATTTTTTGTTCGTCTATGATGTACGCATCTCTGTATTTTATGATGATTTATTCAACTCTCTGTCATGAATTGTGTACTATTCAAAGTTTAATTACAGGATTACAGAGCGTGTCTGTGTTTTCTTTGTTCAACCTACATTGATATGTGGATAGTCACAACCAAATCTAATAACCTGTATCTAAGGATTTCTCAAGACATTTATGATTTACTGAATTATTTATTTCGATTTGTGTTTTCATATCCAATCTGCAATGGAGTTATACTCTGTTTAGTGTTGATCAATACTCTGGTTTTTATTTAAATCAACGTTGATTCTCCAAATCGTTTCATGTCTTCATTGACTTTCCAAATCGCTGGAATATACAAATATTTTAACAAAGATCAACATCCGTATGACCCATCAATGCGGTTAATCTCCATTAGCGTTTTTGGAATTGTTGTATATACATATATCTTTAAAATCAGTTTGTTTTCAAATCATTTTTTGTCTGCATTTGGTAGATCCGATATCGTTATTATCCAAGCTTGCGATGGTGTTTACTTTTGAATTCGTTTTGATCTATACTATTATATATACAATTATCTTGAAAACTCATTATGATATGTAAAATATATATANGTTTCCAAATCATTTTTTGTCTGCATTTGGTAGATCCGATATCGTTATTATCCAAGCTTGCGATGGTGTTTACTTTTGAATTCGTTTTGATCTATAATATTATATATACCATTATCTTAAAGACTCGGATATGATCACACGATTCCATATATACGATTCCCTTGCAGTTTTGTAAATAATATATTTCAGATCTAATGCCTTTTTGTGCTCTAAAAAATACAATTCTACAAATATCTGGAGTTGTCTATAATCCTGCCTTCGATCCCAAAGATCTATACTCTATTTCCCAACCAAATCGGCTTTTGATGTTTACTAAAACGTGTATACTCTATTACCTAATCAAATCTGCATTTGATTGTTTACCAAAAGTTTTATGGGTCCATAGAGTATGTAAAAGTTAAGCGCAGATCCGATCCGTAAATCTGATCTATACTCTGCATATGTTTTACAAAGTCTGTGTTTGATCCAGAATTTTTCATTCGAATGTCTGTGTTTGCTTTAACTCTGCATACAATGTCTGTGATTTGATGTAACTCTGCATTAAAACTATAATGTCTATGTTTTAACTCTGCAGACATATTACAAATTTATACATATAAGTATCATTGTTTTAATACATGTTTATTATTACATGTTTATTAAAGGAAGGAATGCATAAACATATTTTTATTATTTTATGAGGTTACCTTATTAAAAAGGATGGCATATTCCCTATGTAGGAAGTAGATATATATTCCGAATATAATGCATTATACTGGGAATAAATAAATAAACAGAATAAATAAATAAACATCATACTTTTCTTTTGAAAAGTATGTACTTTTATATATATAAAAGAACAGTGGGGAAGGTTATGAATTATAGCATGCAGTTTGATGGATAATGAAAATTTTGTTTATGAATATGGAATAAAGATGTATTTTGGTTATTATTAAAGAAAGTGAAGGTATTGAAATTGAATTACATTGAAGAACATATTTCAAAATGTTTCTCTATCATTTAGAATGTAATTGTAGGATCATAGGTTTCTTTGAAGTTTTAGTTTAGCATTTATGTAATCATATTTGATCGATAAAATCGTTTAAGTAATTCTAAGATTTAAAAAAAATGGGGTTGTTACATTGTGGTATCATAGCAAGGTTATGACACTTGGCCCTATGGTGTCCATACACATATTTCCGAAAACTAACAATGTGAAAAATTTTGTTTCTTATGGAGCTAACACAAGGGTAAGTGTGGTTGTTTTACCTATTAAATTGCATCTTATCATTTGTATGGCTTTTCTCTTGGTCTATGATTGGTAACATGGATAAAATCATGGTTACTTGTGTGTAAGTTTCTACAGAAATGAGTTTGTACCATTCGCAGTTGTCACATGCAACGAGTGTTTATGATTTTATATTCAAAAAAATGTATTGTGAAGACCTTGCTCTTCTCATGTCATCATGCAATGTACTCTATTAGATGATAACATCTATATCTATTAAGCATTGAGATACATTAGAGCCCTGAGCATGGATATCCTTGCATTATATTTCTTAGGGAATATAATTAAAATTAAAGAAAAGAAAAGAACTCCACATCAATGGATATATCCAAGGCTGATACATTTTTTCAATGTAATAAACTTTGTATGTATGTTGCTTGTTTTTTAAGATATAAAAGGCCATTTACTTTGTAATTATGAGTGGATTTGTGGTAAATATTAAATAATGGTATGTTGGACTATCATTCAGTACAATAATGGCAAATCCAATAATGTGGTCTTTAACTTGCAGCTTTTGGAAAGCGAGATGTGTATAAGTGATTTTACATTTGTTGCAGGTATGGAAGGAATTATTGTATTTATGTGGAATTTCGTCATCTCCTCCATATCACATAATAGGAATTATTGTATTTATGTGGAATTTTGTCATCTCCTCCATATCACATAATAGGAGAATCTCCAAAAAGTTGGCATATTTAATGCAAAACAATTAGGAAGATTGTTTGAGCATAGAACGAAAGATTAACATCCATTATTAATAATTATATAGCTCTATAGAATCTTTGTCTTTTATGTTCTACATAATGAGTACTACAGAGTTCTTTACTTTTTTACTTTTATAGTTGCAGAAGAAAATAAATTTGAGCTCTCAACAGATAATTTTCTCTTCTACGTTTTCTCTATGTAACATTCAAGGGTCTTAGAGTCTACAGGGACGGAGTAAGATCCCTTGAGATTTTTAGATTTACACAACCAACAGTGAGTCACCTCCAACAAAGCCCCCATGATGTGGATTCCAAGGATGAAGATAATGGGTTCAACTTTTGTTTCTCCCTCTTTTTCTCTTTATAACAAAGTGTTTAATTTGGTGGCCACTCGTTGTTGTCGATTCCCTTGTTTTATGTACTTGTGCAAACTCTCAATCCTATTGGCATTTTTCGCTCATTTGAATCAATTAATAATATTTCTTTCTTTTTTTCTTGACTTTGAACTTGGTCCAAAGGTAGACAATAGAAAACCTCTAAACTGAAGGCAATGGTTCTAAAAGAAGAAACTTCAAAGACCATAGAAACCTGCATATGTATCTTGTATTTAACTTATCGTAAAAAAATATTCTCGCCATTAAACAACTATTATTTTCTAAGGTTATTAAGGTCGAAATAAGTCTCAAATTCTTGATTTTGTGACAAGCGCAATTTCCTTAGATTCTTAATTTTGTGACAACGACAATTTCCAAATGAAGCGACATCTCTTTGAACAAGGTGAAATAGTTGAAAACGTCATGTGGATGTTGGGGGTGAAGTTATTGGGTACAATTTTTGTTTCTTTGCATTTTACTCTTTCCAGCAAAGTAAGTTCAATTTGATGTTCATTGCTTATTATTGTCATGTCCTCTCCCCTCTGAGAGGATGCAACGACACTGCTTCTCTGTCTATCATAATCGGACAATCTAGGCCCCATGAACATAATAAATAATGCATTAAAAGTAAAAATATATATGCAGATCTACAACATATGAAAATACAGCGAAAGCAATTGCATTCATTCAAGCATTCAAAATGTTCATAATAATTATTAAACAAATACAGTTGCAGGAGTTAAATACACAGAGATACGTATCCTGAAAAGGATTTGTCACGCAACTAGCTATGTCGCTGCAACGTTCCACCCAACCATAGGTTAGTGGGCTCATCAATCTCTCAGCACCAGTTCCACCCCTGAGTTGGGCATGATTTCCACAAGGAACTAGGGAACAACAGGATCACACATAGGCAAACATATCAAAACTCAGCTAATCCAAACACAGTTGGGTTTATCAGGCTCCTAAGGCAATGGAAATGTCAAAACCCCAAATTTTCACAAAAAATTAAAATTTTGAGATAACATAAAATGCTTACAGTTGCAATTAGATAACTGCTAGCAGCTATTATAAGATATGAAACATACAAATAAAAGTAACCATTTAACTTTAACACATATAGATTAATACGGTTTTAATTTTGATATGTGATGTAAGTAATCTGCATTCGATTATTTAGCTCTACTGATAGTCTGAGTGTCAAGTAGGTGAGGAGTCATTTTCTAGCTGGGGCTTACTTAGCGATTGCTAACGTATCTGGATTTCTGGATCTTTACAGGCTTGACACGTAATTTTTGACCCAGTAAAAGTTTATTAAGGCGATAAATCAGATATATTTCTCTTCGCATAGAATATACTGCTAGAGTAAAAGTTCTGCTTAGAAAACTCAAGATTCTGCAAAGTAAAGTAATGTTTCTTTTACTTGATCCACAATATTATTTTACTTAATATTTGTATTGTAGAGGTTTTTAATGTCGCCCTACTGTTTTTCTCTTAACAGTAAGATCTTTAATATAGATAAAAAAAATCTCCTTCTAACTTTACTCTAACTGATTTCCAGTTCTTAAAAGAGCTCATGATAATATTTCATAACTCTTCCTTGGACATAAGAGCCTATTGCTATTATCATTATAATAATTAAAGTGCTACTTATCATTATACAAATAGACCTAAGTCTTTCAAAACACAAGCCTATTGTATTCTTTTCAACTCTGTTTCAATTAGGACTCAACATGGTAAAATTATCAGCTTAACATCGCTTGTAATTTATGAGATATCCTCTACATAAAAATCATCAAGATCATGATTGGAAATCCCATTTTCTTTATGACTAACATCATGCGATAACTTCACCTTACCCTACTATCTACTTAATTGTAAAAGTAGTGCAATAAAATCCTAGATAGTTTATTATCCTAAACTCTAAATTCTAACTTAACCTTGATTCAATTTGACTTAGAACTTGGTAAATATTATCGTGTTCAAAGATCGTGTACTTGTAGGTTTTATATCCTACATCTAGTACTGTAGATCCCCTTCAAGAGTAGGAGTTATTCATGTGTATACATATTACTATATCTATATACACCTTATTATTTTAAACCTAGTCTTATAGTTTAACAATCATTGTTCATGATTATAAGACCAAGTTAATAAAGGCATTATCAAGCTTGTTCAAGCTTCTACTATCCTCTTGATCTTTTCTTATAAGTTGGATTATAAAAGGTTATAAGATCTTTGCTAACATAGCATCGAAATCATAATTAAAAGGGTACTTACCAAAGTCGATTTCATAGTTTCACAATGGTTAAACAATGATATACTTCTTAATCATCATCGAGACTTGACTTCGTTTGGAATGATATGATATTGACTTTATGTTATATTACAATATCATTACATGCACAAAGTAATTGATTCATCAATTATTTGGTTCGACTGATTGCAGTGGTGACTATACAAAAGAACCCACTATGAGGTGAAAAGATTTGTGTATACGTGGAGCTCTTCTCGCCATGCAAATCGTGATTTATAAACTTTACTTTGCAACCCTATCCTTCATTGTTCAGTGAGGGTTTCAGTCTCTGCATGGTTGGGTTCACTGCGGCCATGAGGGCTCGCAGTTGCTCACCTCCAGCTCCACTGTCTATGTATTTTTATTTTGAAGAGTCATTGCTTAGGGTGAGAGTTGTAAAGCCATAGCTCGTGAACGAGTTGATTTTGCAAACACCTTGCCGTGCATGAGGGTTGTTTTACACAATTGATAATTATAGTGTGAAAGTTGAGTTTAGCCACTACCTTGGCTTGCTCTTGCTCCAGTTGTCGATGTAGTTGAAAAATCAAACTCAGCTGCCCCTTCTCAAGTGAACACGATGGTTGTTGTGCTCATGGTGTTGGTCTGCCTTCTTCTTTACCTCGGTTTCCAACGTTGCAGGTATGCCTCGCCTTTAAGAAGTTGAAAACTATACACAAATTACAGTTTCAGTTCTATATACATGTTTTTAATTATATTTTGGTTTGCATTTTTGTAGGGACAGTTTGCCTTAACCTTCGATAGTAACTACTTCTCAAAAGGGTCGGCGTTCAGGAAACGGGTAAGCCCTGTTTATAAAAATGGCTCTCCCTGCTTGTTCAGACCTTAGGGGAAAGTTTGCAGTTGGGAGAAGTTACAGCCTGATCTTTCCTAGTCTTGGGTTATTGTCCTTCAATTTAATAGTTTCCTTTTTAATTTTAAACCCTTGCTTTCAGCAGGGTGACTCTGGCTCAATGTCGTGACTTGTAATGTTCTCTTCTTGTGTTAAATGGATTTTATAATAATGTATGTTTGATACTCATTCTGTTAGTTTTCGTTTATTAAGCCCATGTCACAATATGGGAGCACCTGCTCAGAGCTGGTTTTTGTACTTTAATTAAATTCTAAGCCTTTTGACCTGTTAAGCAATACAGGGTTTTTTAAAGCAAAAGGGATTTTCCTTCGAGCTCAGCTCATTTTATATTAATGCTATTATCATGACTCTGAACACCTAGGGTTTTTACCTTATTCAACTGTATAATAAAATGTACTATTTATTATTTGCATTGACTATTGTTAATAGTTTTAAGACTGTCATTCAGTCATGGTATAAGTTGTTTTGCTTAATGGCTCATGATTTTCGAGCTGGGGTTTCCTAAATGAAACCCTTGTTTTAAATAATTCTTTCAATTGTTTAAGTAGGTTATGTTACTTGTAAAAAAATATTGTTAAGTTAATATGATTATCTGTACATAAGAGATTTCTTAAATTTACCTCTGTATATAAGTATTTGTTATGAAGACTGTATCCAGTCTACAATAGTTCAATTAATAGAATTATAGCTTACTGTCTTTTTGTTATTAAAATAAAGAAATTTATAAAGGGTTTCGACCCTGTTGTTACTCTTGCAGGTATAAAATTGTTAACATTTGTGGCACTGTTCTTACATAGATATGTAATGTTAAAGTTAGTTATAATCCCATTCTTATTGTTTTACTGAAATGTTAACAAGGATTGTATTAGAGTTATTCGTAAACATCAAAATTAGTAACTAGTTTGTTCTTGATAAATCAATAATACTTTTTATAAAACCCTTCTTATTTATCGTAACTGTTGTCTTGGTTTGGTTAACAGTATAAATAAATAAACTAAGTATTTATAGTTATTTCTCTGTTTATCTAAGTGTACTAAAGTAGTTTACTGTATCTTTTCTACTACATTCCAATTGGTTATTAAATAAAAACACAAAGGTAAATATCGATAACTTAACACAGTTTTAATCTCATGCACTTGAATATAAAGTATACTTTATTTATCTACTATGGTAGTTTCTTAACCTAACAATAATCCTTCTACCTATACTAAGCTACTGCTATTCCTAATATATTTACATACTTCAGTTTGTAGAACAAAAACATAGATAATCAGGTTATTGTTCTTTTCGATGATAATCTATATACTGATATAAATCATTGCTATTGTAAAATGCATGACACACCTAACCATCTCAGTCTCTTATCATTTCCTTCATCTACTTTTAAACACTCTGCCTGTGCTGGAGTACAGTCTGGTCCTTCCAGATGTGGAAAAACACAGATTAGAATTAGTTTTCATCTATTCAAATTCATTCTTTCAAATATCTAAAAGATTACTAACTCTAATATTTTGCAACTAAATATTTAACATTTAGATAACAATCAAATTCACTTTTAACCATTTACCACAGTAAAACCAAAAAAGATTGTAGAACCTGATTAAGCTGGACAACAACAGCATTAGGAGGTTGTTTCTCCCTACCAACTCCTGGAGAGCGCCCAAACAACGCTTCCTCAGGACCCTCGAGCCTGTTCCCAGTCTCCTTGGCTGAGAACTGGTGGAGCAAGCAAACAATAAACTAGTCCAATGACTTAGTAATAACTTTGCACTCAGCAGTAAGATCCTTCAGCTAAAAAGCTGCACTAGATCACTTAGCAGTTAACCCCTCAAACTCTTTGCACAAATTTCCTTGCCATTGAATTTCTCTGAAGTACATTCACCTGAATGATCACTTCTCTAGAATGAGCAGCCTCAACTCTCTTCAATTGGCATTTTTATAAATATTGCCTAGGTCTTTTGGGTCAGTTGTCACTAATTGAGCCACTTGCTCTGATCCCACTTTCTTGGGGGATCATGACCCCAAATGTAGGGAGGTTTCCACCTGCAATAGCTGAAAGTGGTTTGAGGATGCTGCCACATGTCTGTTTGCTCTCCACCCAGTCTCCTCCACCAACTTGACCAGTAAACACTCTTTTAACAGCTCTCCTAAGCTGTTGTCTCCACTTTCATTTATTTATAATTAAAATATTCGGAATTACATTTAATATCCTTCAATCTGTTGAGTCATCACTTGCAACTTAGCATAAAATTTAACATATTGTCTTTGAATAAAATCAAATAAAGTAATATTGTTTTTGCAAAATTGGGGCATGTGACAGGAAAGGTAGAATTGCTAAGCTAGTGAGCTCAACCACAGAGCTATGGACACCTGCACCTGATCTATCTAGCTTAGCATCCACAATACCTACACACCCAACTCAAGGAAGTATTCCCTTCACTGCTACACAATCCCTCAAGCCATACCTTCCCTTCTAGTGCTCTTCAGGGTGTGCATAGAAGATTTTTCAACCCCTCTTGATTTATCTGTGAGGTTCCTCACTTCACTAGGTTTATCAAGTCAATTATGGGCCTCTTCCACTCCTAAGTATTTCAGACCAAAACAGGGGTGCACACAACAACAAAATACAAATGCTGAATTTGTAGAAAAACCGTATGGAAACCCAAAAACAAAATTGCAGATGGAGAAACAACCCTAGGTGAGCAATACGATTTCAGGAAACGTTCTTGGGCATTACAGGGGAAAAATTGACCTCCCTAAACACCCAAAATGTGGATCTATCTTCCTAGGAACTAAGCATTACAAAAACGGGTTTTCCCAGCCATGGAAATGAAGGAAATGCAGGAAAAATGTGAAGGAAAATGCCTAGGTACCTCTAGATGTGTGAGGAGGAGAAACGCATGGGTGAATAATGGCTTGGGCATACATTTCTAGGTATTTTCTTTCCCAATAAGTAAAAAACACGTTTCAAAAAATTGATGGCTTCCCCAATACGAATTTTGGTTGCCATACTCTTCCCATCCCAAGGCATTGACTACCTCAACCAATTTCTGGAAGAAATAAATGATTGGGCACATAAGACAAAAAAGGTAGTTGACATCTTTATGGGTTCTCCCATTGACATTTCACTTTACCCTATGGGCTCAAGGGTTTGAATAATCTCCCTCCCTAATCCTTGTGAAATCAAGTCCCCATCTCTTTGTTGCATTGACATAGCTAGTTGTGGGTATTTTTATTAATTGCATATTTACATGATGTCTTAATTTATATTGTGTCTGGCTAACACGATAACCATAGGTGTCGATTTTAATTGCCAATACATAAAACACTAAATCCATGGTGGGGCCTTAGCCTTGAGACACCGTGATTTAATAACAATATTTACATCATTTGCAATTTTAATATAATGGAGTCAAAATCAAAAGATTACAATTATCGATTCCCTGGAGCTATCTCATGCATTTTGGCATCATGGGCATTTCTTGGATATTGGGGACTGGACAATTTTATTTTACCATGTTTTATTTTGCTTCAATATTTTGAGAAAAGAGGTTACATTGGATGAAATTTGGGGTCTAAAATGGGCCTTATAAGAAAACGAACCAACAACAAATTCTTGTGAGTTGGAATTCAACAACTAATAGAATTTCAATAAAATGAGTCAATCATAATGGTTGACTTGAAATATTTGTCATATGGAAAACTACTTCTTTTGTTCGTATTTTCAACATATATTCATGTGGTTTTACTCAACTTTCAAGCGGGAGGACTCGTTCGATGAAGAATTAAATTCCGCATCCAACGAGTACTCACACTGCATGGTTTTGACGAACGTCGCTGCCCCATAAACAAGAAATACCTAAAAAAACATGATGATGATGGCATTTAAATACTATATTTTTGTAGGTTACACTGACATATGTTTCCAACACTAGGTGCAAATTTTAATATTTGTAAACTCTCCTTTAATAAATAATTCTTATTGTTCGTTAAGAGACGAAGTTGTATCATTGAGTGTGTTGTTAATGTTTGATTTTGATCTTGGATAAAAGCAAATTGTTAGGCCTATTTTTGGGGTCTTCATAGACCTGTATTTATTAGAACGTTGTCCTTGATTATCTAAACCTTGTTCTAGCAGTCATGTTCCTTGGTTGTGAAACATGTTTGGTAGGAATGTAAGAACATATAACTTTGTTATCAGAGTAAGTTAATATCACAGATTGCATTGTTATTAGGCATGTGAAAATAACAGTGTAATAAACCTAAATGGTTATTTTTTTTACTAAAACGGTTATGGGGCTTTTTAATTATCGACTCGCAAACCAGCTGCCAGAGGATTTACATTCTGATACTAGATTATCATAAATATGGAAACCAGAAAAACAGGCTGCAAACTAACGATTACGCCCTTTACAAAAGTTCTGGTGAGCTAAACAGAGACATAAGAGAAAACCATAACCAGCAGAGCTTGTAAACAGATAGAACAAAGCTTGTAAACAGGGGAGAGCTTGAAAACTGAGAAGAAGAACATCAGCGATCTGGTCTAGGCGCCTTTCCATTCTCTTTGAGCAGATCTGTGACCTTCTTTTCCAGTTCCTTTAGCCTGGAACCAATTCCTCCAGTGGCCTCAGCCAACTCCTTTATATTTTTTAGCTTGTCTTCGTAGATCTCTTCCCTCAATTCTTTTAATTCCATGTTCATGCTTTCCCATCTGCTCATTCCAAGAGCCTACATCCTGAGTTGCTTGCTCTCTACTTTGCTACAAGCTGACTTTAGCTCGTTGAGATCCGCCTGGAGTTGAGCAAGGCACGATTCAAGGGAGGACGAGCTGGAGGCCATCACCGTGCTTCCTACCACTTACTTAGATCACTCTCTGCAAATAGCTCAACGCTTCCTTCAGAGAGAGACAGAGAATAATGGGGCTGAAGGGGGGACGCTGCCTGATATAGAGACGTGAAAATGGCTGCATCTGAAAAGAGGGATGTAACAATACAGATCCTTGAGATTTCCTTTACTGATAGACGATTTACCTTGCTGGATGAGGATCTTCCTTGAGGGCGATTAATGGGTGCCAATTTCGATGGAAACAGAGCCAGTACAAAGAGGATCGTGGTCATGATTCCAATTCCCTGCTTGTTTGAATTATTACTGTGGTTTGTACAACACAAAATCCTCCAGATATTCGCCCACGCTAAGCTTAAGTAGCACGAGATTCTCATTGCAAATCCTGTACAGGGCTGAAAGGGTTAGAGTCGCTGTGACTAAGGGATGGTCACGTGACTGATGGAGCCATTTACACTTAGTTCTCCTTTGTTCAACTGTACTCCCATGTTTTCTTCATGATCAGCTAAATTGTTCAGATGCCTAAGAGCATGGTAGAATTTCACCTCTTCAAAATCTTTTATCTTGAGTGAGACTTTCCTGTAGATGTGGGTCAGCTCCATATTGTTTGGAGGCTTCTTCAGAATGAGAGCCTGGATGGTGATTCTGGAGTCACTTATTATAGCAAGCTTCTTGATGGAGAGCGCTCTAGCCTGAGTGAGACCCTGCCAAATGGCAAGAAATTCGGCAGCATTGTTTGTTTTTTTTCCCAGACCCCAGGAGAAATTGAGGATAATCCTGCCGGTGACATCAATTATAACTCCTCCGCTGCCTGCAAGCCCTGGATTTCCCTTCGAGGCCCCATCAACCTGCAGTATGTGCTCATTCAGAGCAGATCTCCATTTGATGAACTCCTGCTCTTCTAATCTAATTTCCCAAGGATCGTAATGCTTAACCGAGATCTTGGATCTGGTGAGAATGGAGGGGTAGATCTGATGGAACCAGCTGTGATCATTGTGATCTGGGGAGGCTTCATTGGTAAGATTAGGATTTGAAGCAAACAGCTCCCCAATCAAGGCTTTCACTTTAGTGGCAACTTGGGCCGGAGTACCTGCTTTGTCCCGGAAAACTCTGCTGTTTCTTTCCAACCAAACTTTCCAGCAGAAGACTTTAGGAATCCACATCCAGCACAATTTTATCAGCTTCAGATTGGTGAGAGGGAAGGGGGCTAAGTCAGGCCAAAGAGAAAACAGGATGAAGATGGAAGAGGGAAGAATCAGGTTCAACTGTTCAAGGAGAAGATTCCAGAGATCAATTGCAAACGGGCACTGCAGAAACAGGTGAAGCGAGTTTTCTTCATGGCTAGCACAGAGAGGGCATCTAGAGGGCCCCTCCCAACCTCTTTTAAGAAGATTGTCCCAGGTTAAAATGTTGTTGTGTAGTAGAGACCAGCAAAAAAGATCGATCTTGGGGAGGGAGGGGTGGAGCCACAGATTTCTCCACACCTTGGGGTCAGGGGCAGCCCACGGAATGGCTTTAAGGATAACATAACCAGCAGAGGCTGAGTACTTTCCGGAGGAAGAGCCCCAACCCCTTTTATCTTTCAGCTTAGAGGAAGTTGGGGAGAGGCCTTGAAGAGCAACTAAGAGGGCGCGGGCTTCCAGGTCAAGAGGCGGTGGGACAGGCCTCAGGTCCCACTCGAGCCAACTGTCATCCGGCCCCCACCTAGAAAGATCCCAAAGGGTGAATTTACTGAAGGAATGAAGCCAGTTTTTGATGTTCTCCAGACCAACCGAGCCAATAAGAGGAGGCTGACCTAGAATAGAGTCTTCCCAAAAGTTTATTTTGGCGCCATTACCCGGAATCCAAGTGAGGTTGGAAGAGATCAAGTTTAGGGATTTGAGGCAAAGGGAGAGGATAGGGGATCCTTTCGTCGTCCTTGGGGGGTGGTCCAGGCACCTTTCTTTGTGGCCTATGAAGTACTTTGTTCTCAACGCTTTGGAGCTCCAAGTGGTTTTCCCCCTGACCATTTTCCAGAGAATTTTTCCTCCCATGGCTAAGTTCTGAGTAGCCACATCTCTGATTTGCAGCCCTCCTTCCCATTTTGGGGCTTTGACTTTGTTCCAGCTTACTAAGTGCATTTTCCTTCCTTCATTCCTTCCCCCTTCCCAAAGGAAATTTTTCAGCAGCTTGTCAATTTCTATCACTATTCCTTTAGGGGCTAATAAGAGCGAGGCTTGGTAAACAGGCAGGGAGGTTAAAACAGAGTTTATGAGAACTAATTTACCAGCTTTTTTCAGCCAAGAGGCCCCCCAAGACTTGATTTTATTCTTGAGTTTTTCGAGCAAGGGCATCCAAAGGCTTTTTCTAGGGGCTGTTTTCACGAGAGGAATTCCGCGATATTTAATGGAATCCCACCGGGAGGTCCCCTCCATGTTCAGCATTCTGGAGATCTCAGCCATCTCGATGGGGGGGCAGTTCCAGCTGTAGATATTGCTTTTCCTCAAGCTGATTTCACTTCCAGAAGCCTCCGTGAAGGCATCCAACTCATTCTTGAAGGACCTGGCCGTAGAAAGATTTGCCCGGCCTAAAAGGAGGGTATCATCCGCGAACTGGGCATGGTTCAGGTTCTTCACTCTAGGAGAGATAGACAGCCCCGAAAGAGACTGCGGCTGGGTTCTCTTGACAAGTTGGAAGCTGAGGACCGAGGCTTGGATCACATAAAGCAGGGGGGGTAGAGGGCAGCCCTGCCTTAAGCCCCTGGTTGCTTGAAAGAAGTTGGTCGGTCTCCCGTTCACCAATGGGGCGATCCAGGGCTCCGAAATGCAAGCTTTGATCCAATTTACTAACTGAGGGTGGAAACCCATTTTTCCCATAACAGCAAACAGAAAGCTTAATCGAACTCTGTCAAAAGCATTAGCAAGGTCAAGCTTCACTATCATACCTTTTTCTTTTCGTTGACAGCTGGAATGGAGAGCCTCCTGAACCAAGATGATGTTGTCCTGGATTTGTCTGCCCTGAATGAAGCCCCCTTGGTTCTCCGGGATGATCCTTGGGAGGATTTTTTTTAGTCTGTTGGCGATTACTTTAGTGATGATTTTATAGCCTGTATTGCAAAGAGAGATGGGCCGGAATCTGGAAAAGTTTAGAGCTCCTTTCTCTTTAGGAATTAATGCCAGGAAAGAGGAGTTTGTGCTCCCACCGATTTTGCTGCAGTTCTGGGATTTCCTTACCATTTTGACCAAGTCTTTCTGAATGATGTTCCAGCAAACTATGAAGAATATTGCCGTAAATCCATCTGGCCCGGGAGCCTTGTCCGGGTTCATTCCCTGAATAGCTTCTCTTATCTCTTCAGTCGAGATTGAAGCCATTAGCCTGCGATTTTCTTCCACGTTGATGAGCAAGGGGATCTCAGAGAGAGGGTATCGATCCAGGGGAGGGGTCGCGTCCATATCTTCAGTGAACAGATCTTTAAAAAAGTAGTGGGTCGCGTTCTTTATCTCCTCAAAGTTACTAATCACTTGTTCCTGGAAATGAATTTCTCTAATGTTATTCTGATTTTTCCTTGCTTCTGCTTGTTTATGAAAGAAGGAGGTGTTTTTATCGCCCTCTTGCAGCCAAAGGCAACGCGCTTTTATTCTCCAATACTGCTCCTCTCTTCTCAGCGCTGAGTGTAGTGCCTTTTGGAGGTCGATTTCCTTGTTTAGCATCTCCGGGGTGATCATGGACTCCTCCATAAAAATCTGGTGATTTCCAAGAGCGCGTTGGGCCTGCATTCTTTCCAAGATAGGAGATGGCTGGGCCTTTGCCCAGGATTTCAGGGCCATTTTAAGTCTTCTTAGTTTCTCCTCCCAAATGTAGAATGGTGAGCCAAAGACTGCCTTGTTCCACGTTTCTGCAACCAGATTTGAGAAACCTTCCATGGAGACCCAAAGTGGGCTGAAGCGGAATGGAATGGGCCCCAACTTTTCTCCAGCGGTCAGAGCCAAAGAGATAGGCTTGTGGTCAGAGGTGCAAGCCTGCAAGATTTATGAGTTGGCAAAGAGACCAAGCGTTAGGAAGGATGAGTGAACCAAGAACCGATCCAGGCGGGCTGCAATATGGCCTGGGCCAACTCTTTTATTTGTCCACGTGAATTTTCCTCTGCTGGGTTTGATATCCTCCAGATCCCAGCCTGAAATGATGTCATCAACCCACTCCCGTGCCGGATCTCTTACGGGGGAGCCTCCTTTCTTTTCCAAGAGTGCCAAGGTTACATTCATATCTCCAGCGAGCACCAGATTGTCGTGCCGGTTTGCTGAAAGGAACATCTTCATCGAGTCCCGGCATTCTCTCTTTTCTGCCAGGAGGACTGGAGCGTAGATGTTGAACAGGGAGATCTGCTGCCCCGAGTCTCTATGCTGCAGTTTTGTAAAGATCCAATGGGTGGTGCCATAATCCTCGAGCAAGTCAAACAAGGAGGAGTTCCAGAAGGTAGCTATCCCTCCTGAGGCTCCCCGAGAGCTGATTGCTCTTCCTTCTCCTTTTTTCCAAAACGTTTTGCTTGCCTGGATGGTCTCAGGCGCCTCCATCTTCGTCTCCTGGATCAGAAGAATCTCTGGTGAGTTCATTCGGACAAGATCTTTGATTGCTTCTTCTTTGGTCTTGCTTCCCATCCCTCTGCAATTCCAGGAGACGAACAGCATGAGGATCAGGAGGAGGGGGGGGTGGCTCCTTTCGAAGCCCTGCCTTTCTTTGAGGATCTGGTTTCTATCATGTCCAGAATGGTTTGCTGGAATCCTGCCGTAACATCTCTCTACGATATTTCCTCTCGTTTTTTACGATCTGGCTTCCTTCCTCTTGGGTTCCTTTCAGGGGTTCCTACCGAACTGCTAGTTTCAGTGGCCCCCCCATCTGATTCAGCTCCAGTACCAGAATCCAATGTGATATTTTCTTCATCCGATTTCAGTGCTTCTTTAGCTATTGGATCGTTATTTTCCTTGGCTGGGTTTTCTGAGGAGGCTGTTGATTGAGTTGCTATCTCTATACATTCCTTTTCCGGTTCATTTGGAGGATTTGTGTCTTTTGCTTGGGGCTCCTTTGGCGGATTCGCATTTGCCTGAGGATGGGTCTGCATGTGGTCAGGTCTTGGCTCTTTGGGTTTAGAGGCTGGCTTGCTTCTCTTAACCTTATGCCATCCTTCCGATTCTTCCTTGTCCAGTGATTGATTTTTTGGGCAATTCCTCTGAAAATGGCCGTGCTCTTGGCAGAGTCGGCATTTGAACGGAAGATGTTCATAGTCCACTTTCTGGAAGTGGGTCCAGGTGCCCACTTTCAGCTTCACGGCCTCTGGAAGACCTGCTTCGAGGTTCACCTCCACACAAATCCTGGCGCAGTTGTAGATGTTCTTGTTGTCTGCCTTGTCCACGAATTTTCCTATTCCATTTCCAATCTTCTGCAGTGATTCGAAGTTCCAGCAATGGATCGGCAGATTGGGAAGCCTGACCCAGACCGGCACCTCCTTAGGTAGATCCACTGAGGGGTCAAAATCTGGAGTCCAGCGATTTAGATACAGCCCTTGGGATCCCATGAAGTATGGGCTGTTCCGGAAGATGAGATCTTTGTCTTCCTTGTCAATGAATTCGAAGAGGAAGTAACCACTGCTCAGGGGGTAGCAGGTGACTCCATGATTTAGATGCGGCTTCCAATTTCTTTGGATCCAGTCGTCGGTAGTCTTTGCTGAAGGCCAAAGGCCCATAAACTGGCCAACCAGACCTCTTTCAGAAAGAGCCAGGGCAATCTTGACCGAGGAAGTCTCTGGCAGGGCGATTTCAGGAATATCAGCGAGCTTTTTGATGAATTTGGGGATCACAGGAGGGGCAAATCTCTTCCCTCCGCCTGCAACTAGTCTCTGAAACGCGTCCATCTCTGCATGAAGGGGGGGAGGGAGAATCTCCTCGCCCCCAGGGGCGGCCATGGCTGCCAGGAACCCTAGCTCACGCGCGCGCACAGCTCCTAAGGCCGCGAGACCTCAAGCGATCACAATCGTCTTATAAACCTAAATGGTTATTACTATTGTTAATTAATATCAATATACTAATTAATCACTAAGAGGTTAATTAAATATTAATTATTAGTTATTATAGAGCATGTCTATTTATTAATAAACGTGACTTTACCCTATCAACCATATTTAACATGGCTCACTATCTCTGTAATTAATCATTCAATTATCAAAACATATATATTTATTATTAATATCCCAGTATGTATGGTGTTACCTTACAAGTGGTGTCAAAGCGGTTTTACCGTTTACCTATGGTAAATAAAGCAAAGAGGGAAAGAAGAAAAATGAACAAAAAAAGTGTAAAACCACACGTGGTTTCAAAGCAAACCACATGTGGTTTAGAAAAGTAAAAAAAAACAGTAGAGCAAAAAAAAAATGAAAAAAGAAAAGAATAAAGAAGTGAAAATATTTATTGCTATATATTCGAAAACCATAGCTTATAATAATATATTATTATAATCTTATTCAAACTCTAAATTCTCCTCTCCTAACAAAATTATAATATTATAATTATTGTTATATAATTTTAATCCCCAACAAAATTGTATATATAGTTTATAAAAACAATAGTAATAAATAATAATATTAATTAATCAATTAATTATTATTATTATTATTCAAAAAAAATGAATATTTTGTATAATACAAAATGATCTTCGATGTATGCATTTATGGGTTTTTTTAAAAGAGATAAAACAACTAAAAGAAATAAAAAGCATTGAGCTTGAAGCGAAAATATCGGTTATCAACGTGGCGATGCAAGTTCTTCATGAACATATAAAAGAATTAGTTGAAGAATTGAAAATGTTGATAATACAACAACCAGAAGAACCTAAGAAGCATGCGGGCAAAGAAAAACCAGAAACACGTCAGTCCTACACCTCAACTCAGTTGAACGAGGAAAAAGCAGTTACGCCATATGTATTTTCAAGCATGGAAGAGAAGGAAGAAACATTAAAATAAATTGGTAAAGGACAACTCAAAATTACTCCTCCACCTATGTCAAAACAAAAAACACATACATTGTTGCCCTACATTCCCCCTCATAGAAATTTCTAGGTATCATATGTAAAAAAGGGAAAGAACCATCGTTTGAAGTATAAGCCACAAAAAACAATGCCTAACCATAACTACCATTCAAAGTACAAGACCCCATTCAAAAATATTTATGTCTACCAAAATTTCGTTGCAACTTCTTACAAGGTAGGAAAGTAAGGCACAATAATACATCAACTGGAAAATCTGTAAAATTGTCTAGTGGAACTCCAGAACAAGGATTTGAAGAACTCCATAACAACATAAAAAAAAGAAAGCTAAAAAGATTCTCTGACACATGAAGATATAAACATTTTACAGGTTGTTGCAACTCAATACGTTCGAAATTAGATGGTTCCCAAAGAACAACTGAAGACAAGATCCTCAAATAAAGAAATGAATATAAATCATTTGAAGGTTTTTAATCAAACCCCAATGGATGAAATACATACATATAAATGCACTTCATCCTTAAAAGTATGTGACGAAACTGCAAATGAAGAATCCTTAACCAGTCAGATTGAATTAAATAAGTTGTCAATAGTTGCCATGACATATAAGAAGATCGTAACAAATGTAACTAAATATCCAACCATGCTTGAATATCCATCGATCAACACTAAAGAATCTATATTAATCAATTCCATACCAAAGCATGCAAAAACACTAGGGTTCAACATGTCAACACAAGTTCATCATGAAGATATTAGATTGGAAACTCAGAAGAATACTTCTTATAGTCATTATGGTTTTATCTATAGAATCGTATGCCTCAAAAGATTTGAATGGAAATGCGACCAATTATTTCAAGAACTTCGAAACCGCGGTACCATTACTCATGGCAAGAGTTCCTTTGTCAATGTCAATCACACCTATGCCTTTCTTAAGGAATTTTTTTTCAAGCACAATACCTCTATTGAAGTTAAGACTAATCAAGCATTTAAGAAGTTAAGTTGAGCACTATTTATACAAGATTTGTGGCCGAATCTTTTCAAGGCCAGATGACTTGTAATAAACCTAAATGGTTATTACAATTGTTAACTAATATCAGTTTACTAATTAGTCACTAATAGGTTAATTAATTATTAATTTTTAGTTATTATAGGACATGTCTATTTATTAATAGACATGACTATTACCCTAACAGGCATATTTAACATGGCTCACTATCTCTGTAATTCATCATTCAATTATCAAAACATATATATTTATAAATAATATCCCAACATATAAGGTGTTACCTTACACACAGACTACAATCCGTTGATGTTGTGTCTAAACATGTGACAGATTGAGTAAAACAATAGGATGTGTGTTAAATTTGTGAACCATTGGTCTACAAGCAAATGAGAGCAATTGAGAAGTAGAATTATGCAGTGGAATATCAAAGACAATGTACACTGAACAAGACAAATTTGAGACAAATCTTATAAGAATTGATCAGTTAATTACAACATTAATCTCTATTCATTAATCAATAATACAATGATTATACAATAAAGAGAATTTGAATGCCATGGATAAGATTCGAATCTACCATCTCAAGCTAGATGAATAGATAACTAAAGTTGATTGAATATCTAACTCAGTGTGTCTAAATCAATGTTGGAGTCTCACTAGTCTAACTCCAGATGTCTAAATCAGTCTACAATCAGTTAATTGATGAGGTAGGTGGAAAAGGGCACCACTCTCTCTTCATGCATGCATAACTGACGCTAGGATAATTAAAAGTGATCTAACTGATTGTAACTGGAGGTTGACTCAGCATAACTGCTTACCTACCACAACCAACTGATGGAGGTTGTTGCTGGCACTCAGAGTGGGATCCTATTATGTATGGATTGGAACCAGTGGCACCAATGGCACCAAAAATCCAATAAGGTGATAAATGAAATAATAACAAATAGACTATATTGGACAGAGGAGAATTATTAATCCCAACACCCCCACCCCCTTGCCTTAATCCTAACACTGGACAACTTGGACCCTGACAACTAAGACAAAAGTGACACATACAATCTAAATGACATAAAATAAATTGCTTAGTAAAATAAGGAAAATGGAGAAAACCTCATGGGAACCCCCCCCCCCTCAAAATAAGCAGAAATCAGAAAATTTTGTTGCAATCTACAACTTTGTGGAGCAGTAATGCAAGTTCTTTTGTGCATCAGCTTCCTGGGACTGTGCATGTGAACCTCTCCAAACTAAATGATTATGTCTAGAGGAATTTTCTTCTTTGGAAGAAGAGGAATGTGCGCAACTGAATCAGGAACATAGACACCTGCAAGATGAAAACAAGACCCATGTAAAGCAACTAAGATCAACTAATGAAAGAGAAAAAGTGCTTGAGAATTCGAATCATGTGAGGTAAACCCGAGCAACTGATATGTTGAAGCCTTGAAAATCAAACCATGTGATGTAAAATCAACTCCAAGTGTTAGGAGCAAGTGTCCAGGCGAATGCATGTTGTCTCCATCTTTACTAGTATTGTGAGGAGATGAGCATGTGATCAAATAGAAAGGTAGAGAAGTCGTGGGACCATGGAGAGCAAATGCTTGAGCTCCGTAATCTGATCTAATTCTAAAATATCCAATGATTCACAAAATATAATATCAGCAAACTCATGAGAGAAAACTAACATCGATTCCCCAGCAACAATTTTGTAAGAGACTTGAGGTACTTGATTTTTCACCAAAATTTATGAGAACAACTACAAAAATGACTAGAGGCTCTTGAAACTTAAAATTTGAACAAAATAAGTTCATATCAGATCCAAACAAGGTCATGACAGATCGAAGAGTGTGGAACAAAGGTTCCAAGTGCTCAACTGAGATAGTAGATGCACAATTTTCTCCTTCTTCAACAAAACTCTGAGTATTGGTGCAAGCAAACATGTAAGAATTTGATGGAGGCTCTAGATCAATGAGAGTGAATGGATTACTCCTAAAATATGATATTTCTTCCAAAACATCCAAAGTATTACTTTTCTGCACACCAATAGCAACATTAGAGAGAGAGAAATTAAATTCCTCTTCATTTTCTTAAGCAATCCCTGGCAACTTTGCACCGAATTCAAAATAGAAGAATCATTGGAGAATGCATGAGTAGAACAAAAGGAGAGTTTTTCTTCAATAACAAAGATTCAAATGTCTTATTCTGGATCATCTACATGAGAAGATGATATATCATAGATCTCATAACCTTTCGGAGCAGCAGGAGAAAGAGCCACTCCAATGAGACTTTCTTCAATTTGAATTGATTGTGTTGAAGATTATGCTTCTTCATCTTGAACAACTTCATTAGAGAGAATAGAGGTAGATACTTTTGAAGAAATAACTCTTTTGGTGTTGGGTGTGCTCTCCAAATTGCTATAATGATCCTCATTGTGCTTGCCAAAGGTTCTATCCAATTCTATCCAGAGATCCTTTGGTATTCAGCAGAATCAATAAGGTAATGCAAGCTTGGAGAAAGGCCAGGCATATCATTCCAAAATCTCTATCACCTTCATTTAGCCAGTCATTCTCATCTTCATAAGACTCTTTACCAAGTCTAATTGATACCTAATAGAGACCTTGTCTCTTTAGAGATGAAATCATCTTCAATTTCCACTCTGAATATCTTGTGAATGGAGTAAGAAGAGGAACTGGTAATCTCGAATCCATATTGAAGTTGTACCTGCAAAATATCACTACAAAACAAACCAATTCACAATCATATGTCATTTCAAGCCTTTCCACCTTGACATGTACACTTTCTTAGAGTCCGTCGCACATGGATAGACTTATCTAGGCAAAATCCAGAGGGAGCAATATTATGATTCCAAGATTTATGGGGAAACTCAGCTGCTTTTGGTGTACAATGGAGATCAAACAAGACTTGTCGCTATCTTGAACAAGGCTTTGATACCATGTTGAATTTGTGAACCATTGATCTATAGGAAAATGAGAGCAATTGAGAAGGGGAAATTATGCAGTTGAATTAACAAAGAAAATGTACACTAAACAATCAAACTCATGCCACAATTTTCAGATAAAACGGGCAAGTATTGATCAGTTAATCAAGGATGAAGTGTTGTAGCATCTCTTAGCATCTTGTTGAAGTGTTGTAACATATTTCTAGAGAGATTAAGTAGTAAAATTATCATTTAAGAAATAAAATAATTATTCAATATTTGATAACAGAACAACCCACAATTCTCCCCTAACTTTTTAAAGGGTACTAGCTCAATAGTAGAGTATCTACATTATGAAGCAGAAGATTGGTGGTTCGATTCCATCATACCCTAACATAAATGTTCTTAATATACTTTTTTATATATTCTCTTTATATAAATAAATATGATATTGTCTCTAGAGAGACAATGCAAATTTTTTATTTTCTCATCTCGAGACAATATGCTCTATAATTGATGTATTATATATTGTCTCCATAGAGACAATAGTTTAAGACAATAATTTAAGACATTCACTTAAATGCAATATTATCACAATTCACAACTTTTGTTTTACCATATTGTCTCAAATATTGTCTTAAAACTCTCATCTATGTAGTAGGGATGTTAGTCACATTAACGGGTACAGGATTTATATTTTAATGTTGACATGTGCGTTAGTCGAAGACAAGACAGCCCATTTGCAGAGGGATGAATTTAAAGTCGTGGCTTGAATTATGTTGTTGGGAAGGATTGACACTTGGCATTAGCATGGATTAAACGCCCTCCACATCCCGCGTCGCTAATTGTGCACTGAAATTTGTCAGTTTTAGTTTCACCTTGATACATTTACTTCATTATTTAATACTCGTAACTAATAGAAATAATGGTTGATATGTGATAAAAGTATCTAAGTGTTTTAGACAGATTTATGTGGAACCAATTTTGTTAAAACAATATTGTTACATGTACTAATATTTTCTACCAAATTTGAAACAAATTTAACATATCCCTCAAACTAATAATTTTATCTAATAAATATTTGTGGAAAGTGTAGCCTTCACCTCTTATGTTGCTCTGCATTTCCCACCTGTAATATAAAAAAAAGCCAACTCGAATAGTGTCGGATTCTCTTATGATGGGGACGCGTGGATTTTAAAGCCATGCAATTAATAAAGAAGGTAAAATAATGATCTCCATCACACAGTGCTTGTGCAGGTAACCTATTTTGTTAGGAAGGGCATTTGCATGTATTGAGTGCCTTTTAAACTTTTCTGATATCGTTACACAACACAACGAGATCATTCTTATGATCACTTTAGAAGTAATCATTAACAACCATACGTCCACTTAAACTACCAAGTTCGAGCTTCACTTTCTCAACAATTCTGTATATGTTTCATATGAGCTTAACAATTTGAAGTTGCCCATATCTTCCCAATTTCTAGGTTCGTTTCATATTACCAAAGTTCATTTCATGCTACCAAACTTTACGAACTCCACAAGGCAGATATAAACTGGTATTTCAATTTGAAATTTAGGGCTCGTACCAGACCCTGGGTATAGATGGGTTTATGTTGACCTTCATGTTCAATGCGCTCCATACATCATAAGTATTCACTGTAACTAAACTCGCCATCTCTTTTTTTACTTTGGTGTTTGTTAATATTAATTTCGAAGTTTAATGGCTCCTCACGGGCATGGGATAGCAAGATCGTTATTAACAAAACTTTAGAAATTTCATAGTTTGGTTTGTCTTCGAAGACTCACATGGGACGCCAGGTTCATTATTAAGCTTACTTAAAAGATGAATAAATTATTTGTTTGGTTTGTCTTTTTCAAGCTATTTTATTTAGCTAGTTAAACTATTAAATATTAAAATTTATAAAGATGTTGATTAAACTATTTTATTTAACATAAGCTTGGTGTGCTAGCTCAAGTGGTTGAGTGTTGTAAGTTGTGAACATAGGGTCTCGAGGTCAAATCCTCGGGTGGCTATACATTGCTATATACGGGCCTCGCTTGATGTCCTCATCAGGTTAGCTCTATAATCAGAGCGAATGGGTTGAGGCCCCTTTGGGTGGGCCCCCTATGACTTGTTCCTGTGGACGTAGCAAGTCTCGTTGGGGGGTAGGTGAACCACAATTGAAAAAAAAACTATTTTATTTCATTAAAATATTGCATTTCAAAATTTTAATATGAATAAATCTATAATTATAATTATAATTATTTAATAAAATATAAAATTCATTTTTTTTAATAAGCACAGGTTATTTACAAAACATTCAATTGAAAACATAACGACCAATATTCTATATATAGATATGTATGGTTCATACCTCAAAGAATTATAGTGTTCTTTTAATATATATATATATATAATGCTCAGTGTTTATCGCTTCATAAAAATACAAGGTCGAATTCATAATTTTATAAAAAAATATTTGCAAAGGAAATAAAATCTGTGTCAATTTTATTACTACGCAACTCTATTTCATGTAGTTCATTTGCACGCTGAGTTGATAATTTGGCATGCTAAATAATGAATTGTACATTAGAATCAATTGAAAAGTTATTGAGGGATCGATCTCGGGCTTATCTACATGACACTGGAGTGCATTTAATAAATATATATTTTATCCCATGTTGCATCTTATGACCTATCATTTTCGCAGTCAAAATATAACTTTCTGTAATTATGGGGAGGGATTAAGTTCCATTTATAGATATATTCAAAGTCATATAAGAATATGGTTTAACAAATTGATTTAAAAGAAGCAAAAAATGATATAATATATCAAATTATGATAAAATTTTAAGTTTCATTATTTTATTGATGGTAGGAAACTTGGGGTTGGATGGCTACAAAATTTTGTGACATTTTTTTATTTTTTGTTACAATTTTGTGGCAAAAGTATCATATTTCTATTGACACTTGTTGTTAGCAACTTCAGTGACATTGCCACCTTAGTGGCATTTGCCACCTTGTGGCTCTTGTTGTATATTGAATTTGTTAACTTACATTTGTAAAAAATATTATAAAGATAACTTTAAATATTAATATGTTGAATATTATGAAGATACATTCGAATATTATTTTGTATACTGAACTTGTTATTAAAATATTAAAATTGAAGTTTACATTTGTTATTTTAAAAATTGATTGTTGTTGTTTTGATTGGATAGCAAACCATAACTTCATTTTCACTCCTATATCCATGAGCCTATCCATGAGCCCTTTAGCAACCATCATGAAGAAAAATGGAACATAGAGACATAAGAGAACCCTTCAACTAAAGGACATGTCAAGTTATAGTATAAAGGTCACATTATGGAGGTCTTATGCAATAAACATAATCTAGAGCAATATGTCATCACAAATAGCTTTCAAATAATTACTATAAAGGCTAAAAATGATAGAAAAATAACAGGCTTCAATAAGATATCAATTACGACAAGCTTTTCATCCCATATTTACATCAATCCTAATCTCAAAGAAACTCTAGATTTCAAAACCTGGTTTGAGAAACCAGTAACAAGCCTCCAGTGCCACTCATTATCTACACATGGTGCTTCAATAGGGCATCCTTCTATATGAAAGAAATTGCCTGCTATAAAAAAAGAAGGAATCAATATAGGCCCAGAACCTAGAGACATTTTAGTCAAGGCAACTATTGCTTCTATGCATACAGGCAATTGTTGGTATGATACATGTCCTCTTACATTTAAAGACCAAAAGTGAAAACAGAAACTCGCGCCTATTGAGAATGGTGTCTAGAATTGCCAAAGGTGCAACCAAAATGTCTATGAATGTGAATATAATTACATTATCCAATTAAGCATTGAAGACCAATCAAGCAAAATCAATGTAATTGTTCCAGAATTTTGCAAAACAACGTATCAACATACCTACTGAAAAGTTGTTTGAATATGGATATAAAGTTGTTTGAATATGGATATGAAGGGAATGACAAACATACCACATACATCTTTGCCAAGTTGTCCTTCAATACTTACTTAGTCAAACTAGTAGTACATGAAGGAACATTTTCCAAACAGAAATATCAAAAAAATTGTAATTTCATGTAGTAAAATGGATTGTATGACAAATCGAAAAGAAAACATGCCTATCCAAGAAATGTTGCCTAAATAGGGAAGGCATATGCTATTATTTTTCTTCCAAGAAAGAAGTTGTATTGTGGCCTACTTTGTACTGTTACATACTAAATAAAAAGTGAATATTATAAATTTAGTTTATTTTTCACAACCTACACATTCATATTCAACATATCATAAAAAAAAAATTCATCTTCTTGAAATATTATTCATATATGTGTCAAATTAGATGTTATCAAACAAATTATATTCAGTATACAATTATATAAGATATATTTACAAATTGGTCACTAGTTTCCTTACAAGAAAATTCAAATGTTGTAATAGAAATCATAGTCAATGATTTTCATTCTAAAGAGCATGCATTCCTACACCAAACAATACCAACATACACCACATTTGATGGAATCTCAAAACCACTACAAATGCCTACTATATTTCAACAACGCATTCCAACATGTATCACAAATATATCCTCTCCAGGGTGTGAGGTTCATAGGAATAATCAATACAACGTTCATCGAAATATAGTATAAGCTACATAAATAAACAAGAGAAGAAGACATAAACAGAAAATCGTCACAAACAAAAACGCTGACCGAATTGCTACAATACCATCTACATCTAGGGTCTAACAAAATGAACAACATAAGAGAGGACATTTTGAAAAGAAAAATGGACTAAAGATACTTCGAGAGACTAAAATGTATAATAAACAAAAACCTCTAATGCATTTTCCAATGGGTACTCTTCAACATCATGGCCATCTGCATACTACCAAGTATTTCCACAAAAAGATTGATGCCTTGTCTATCATGCATTATGGAATCATATCTTGTCATTCTTACTCATACATATCTCAATGGACACATTTGCAATCAATGTCACAGAAACACTAATAGCCATTGATTCTCCAAGTGGAATAATATCGACCCCCATGACCAACCCATTATACTATCCATACTTTCTCAAATTGAAGAAATGATCATTGCTCGTGTTAGCCCAATTTTTCAAACGAAACATGCATGTGGTGGAAAATACAAATACAATGGTCACACTATTAGTTTCCCCGACAAATTGTTCAAATTGGAAATCTCCTTCCACGCCACCTTTCAAATATTGATATCTTGTTTATAGGGAGACAGGGAGAGAAAGGTAAATGTTACAAGTATTATGTGACTAAATCACATGATGCTAATGAATTTCTCTATAAGATACAAAATACTATAGTGATGTCCAACTTGACCACAATTCAATTTCATCGCTTCCCTAAGCATGCACTAATGTCTCCTCTCAACTCCAATATATTTCTACAGACATTCAAATATGCTCGATCTAGATAACCAGAATGTTACCCAACTAGTGCAAGTAGTATTTTCTTTTTCCTTTAGAGTGCCTAATGCAGAACAAGAAATGGAAAATATCAAAGAATTTGTTCATACTACATCTAATGCTCCAGCTACTACAATTGAATGGCCAAATATTGGCTCATCACCATTCAATTAGCACAACACAGAGGGTCTATTTGACATGGCATTCCCAACTCTTTTAGCAAATGAGGATGCACTACCTCGCCAACCATGTATCATGAACATTCCACTTGATAGCTATGCAATACACTTAATGAGGTACCATGACAACAAATTTGGTAGTCATCCCTGCTTTATATACTACTTGTACAACATATTTATGCACCACGGGAGTCGAGCAATAACTAATTTCTCTGTGAAGCAGAGCCAAGAGCATAACACACCAACCAAAATAAGGGAGTTGCACATATATCTACAAGAAATTTATACATACAACATCTTGGAACATGTCATGCACTTCATAGGACACCTACATTGGACCACAACATTCTGGACACTATGCAAGAGTGAGCTAAAAAATATGATCACACAATTGCAATGCCCTACATTGTTCTCCACTCTCAATGGAGGAAACACAAAATGGATAGACTCGATGCAGTTATGCAAGAGGATAACTAGAGGATAACCCTCCTGACCCAATATCTCATTACCAATGGCATAATTATAACATCATTGATAGGCCCAACATTGCAGTTGCATACATGCATAAAATGTTTTCACTCTTCCATGACAAGATGGTTTAAAAAAACATGCACACATTATATACTACATGCACGCGTCTCTACAAAAAATTTACATATTTTTCTTTTGTTCTAATCCTCTAACATTCCTTTTGTAGATATGAATGGAAACATTGTGGCTATGCACATATATATGGTTACTTGTGGCTTGATGGAACTCCTAACGTGGAATCATTAAATTTGCAACATAGATCAAATCAATGTTGCAGAAATCTTCTTCGATACATATGTTACAACATGGAATCCAAGAGAAAATCATGACATGCATATTCATATGCATCAATCCATTGAGAATGACCCTTGCTTGCTAGATACAAAATATATATTTTCATCTAACCCACTTTATGACTATGAGCAACTCTTAAATGGAGTACAAATACATACAATATGCAAATTCATGTCTATGAATAAAGGGGAATACATGTGAATGCATATGTAAATTCCCTTTGAAGGTACAACATGAATCATCACTCTACATTTATTAAAAGGGTCAAAATGAAAATAATCACCCAACACGCAATGATGCTCGCCTGAACATCCATAATTTGAGCATGCTTCAAACATGGCAAGCAAATGGGGATTTCCAACCAGTGCTCTCACATTATGTTTCTTAAAAAACATAGCCATATATGTTGCCAAAGCAAAGGGAAAATCAAATACCTGCCACCATATGTTGGCTAAAATCACAGCGACGTCATGTCCACATGACCCGGGCTCATATGCATGTCTTTAAAAACATAGCCATATATGCTGCCAAAGTAGAGGGAAAATCAAATACCTACCACCATATGTTGTCTAGAATCACAGCTACATCATGCCCACATAACCCGACCTCATATGCATGTCATTGTTTGCAGTCATAAGAAATTGTTGACTAAGACATCAATGGTCAAGAAACTTGCCATATGTTGCAACAATTACCCCTTGTCCCATGCAGTGGTTCCTTCACCAAACTAAATTTTGGTCTCCAAATATTCCATCCTCTATCTCTTGACTCAGTCGCTTGCTAATCTAGATTTGATTTCATAGATGCCTACTTGCAGCGGCCTCCCACTTTAATGGTCATATAAACAGGGACACCAAAACTGAAAAGTGGAAGAAGACAACCACCCCTACAATAGCCCATGTTTGGTCATGGTTTACTTCAATTCCAGACAAAGACTTCATTTCCTTTAGTTAATTCTGTTGAAGTGAATTGCTACTATATAATCCCTTCCATTCCTTTGCTAAAGACATAGGCCAACATGACAATTTGTCAAAATGGGATAGCATACGAAATACCTATTGTACATGGCGTGTTTATCGCATCCCTGTAGCCACTCCCAATGAAATAACATTTGAAGATGAGGATACCAATTATAACATAGATCCTGACATGGAGATGACTGAATGGCAAGTTTTTTCAACATTAGTCCCTACATGCAATATCCACATTAATGAGCTTGGCATGCTTGGCCTCCATGATTTTGACACCAAAGATACATGTAATAATCCAGAAGTATCAACAGATACATTGGAGATTACAGCAAACTACATCTACTATAATCGAAGGAGTGCTGAAGTGATATAAGACAATACTCCCCTGCCTACTTCCAAAAATACATTATCTCGCAATCAACAACTTGCATTTGGTATATTCCTACAACATTCACAAGTACAAGCAACTAAAGATCCCTTGATAATGATCATCCAAGGAATTGCAGGCACTGATAAGTCCTACCTTATAAGCACCATTAAAAAGGAATTATCTTTTCAAGCAACCTCTAGTCATAGCCCACTATTACCCCTCACCCCTACTAGAGTTGCGACGTTTAACATACATGCAATCATTATATATGTAAGATTACAAATTCCTATGAAGGACATGAATCCTTTACATGGATAGGCCCTATTAGTGTTCCAATAATAGATGAAGCATATTCAATACATCTGCATTGATGAGATGAGCTTCATAGGGCCTAAATTGGTTGTGCAAATTTTTTATTCACTTGCATTCATACAAATTGAGATTTGATTACGTGTTTTTAAAATAAAAAAAATTACTCATTTGACAACCGATCAATAATTATTGTCAGTGTTTTGGGCCAACTCCCACCTGTGATGAACAAACCTATATATGCAAGAGAAACTATGGAAAAGTGTTTATGGACAGACTTTACTACTTTGATAATTTTGCAAACAGTCTTTCGTAAAAAGGGTAATGATGTCTCCCAACTTCATTCCTAGCATCTATTGACAAACATCCACAATGCTACACCAACCTTGTAAAATTGGACCCTCCTATAGTCTAGGACTAATAGATTCTTGTCAACATAGAAGTGCTCAAGATTTAACACAACGATCCATATCTTTGCAATGAACAATATAGCAAGCAATCATAACAACTACATGCTCCAAGCATTGGCTATGTTTATTGCATGATTTGTCGTAGAAACCACCAATGGTTCAAATGCATAACAAGATGATGACCAACACCTAGAAAAAATAAATATTGCTACATGTAAGTCAATGAGTAATGTTATCCTACAACTTATGGGTCCAATCAGAGTTAGTAGATGGTGCAATTAGACTGGTCACGCAAATTGCATACACACCTAAATAAATGGTGCACTCAAACTGGTCACGTAAATTGTATACACACTTGGATCTATCCCTCCTATGTTACCGGGCTATGTTGTCACGACATTTAATAATTACATTAGTCCACCGTGAGAAAAATCTCAACCAAAGCACATACCAATCCTACTCATAAATCGAAGTAACAAGAAACAAATCCCCCTTGATATGGCTTGGGAATTGACTATCTATAAATCCCAAGGATTGACATTAACAAAATCGACCACATTGGTAACACTAAACATCAAGGCTTAACCTTCACAGCAATGTCACGCACTACAACAATAGAAGGAATGCAAGTTGCACCATCGTTCTCCTTCGAACACTATGCATAAATCAAAGACACTTCATATGTCTCACTTCAAAAACAAAAAGAGGTACGCCTGCATTCTTTGTTCCTTTCACATTAAAAATTTTGAACCTCAATCCATGCACTCTCCCTACCAAATGAAAATAGCAATGTTGATTGACATGATCACTATCTCACCCTTTATTATTTCACTCACCTATGTAAACTTTATTATGGGACAAATTAATGCACATTTCATTTTACTTGTCGTCGATTACATGGGTATTGCTTATTAGCACTTGCAACAGGGTTTTCTTTTCAATTTCATCGACCGCCATGCTTACCATAGATTCACTAGATTTACTTTCAACGCATTTTATTATATTAATTTACATACACAAAACTCTCTCATTTTTCTACATATCAAAGTTATGTTCGGCATTTCATTTCCCAGCTTAGAGGGAATGCGAGTAATATATTTGTTACTCCTTTTAGTTGAATTTTTTTATAAACTTTGAATATAAAATACTTCTTAATATTTTATTAAACTATAAAAATATTATTATAAATTCGAATATTTTTTATTATAAAATTCAAATATATATATTTAATAATAAAAAAATATTATTATATTTATTGCATTTGACATATCCTATCCTAGCTGTATATGGATTCTGCCTTTTAAAAAAACTGGCAGATCTAGAATCATATTCAATGTTTATTGAGAATTATCAAATTGCTAAAACAAGCACCAACTTGTCATTTCTTGCAGTGTGATAATCCTATGAAACTTTTCAACATGGAAGGAGTCTTTATGGAATAGAAGTACTTCAATCTACAATTTGCACTAGCCTTTCAAATTTCATCGCATATTATCATACATGTTTGCTCATCATTTCTTTTCTATTTAAGTACATTAGCTAAATTTCCTTTTATCCATACAACAAACATCACAAAGAGGGATTTCTTCTATTGGATAAGAAAAATATCGTGTTTGCTCCTTGTCCACAAATTTCCAAAATAGTAGCATGTCTTTAGCTATTTTTTGGGTGTATGCCACTTTCGTTTTTATTTGGAAATTACACCGCACTCCCGCCCTCAACTGCTCCCCTGCACCTACAACCAGAAAAATGGTTTAATGATAAAAATACTTGATGAAAGAATCCTAAAAGAGAAGCATTTTTCCAAGAGGAAACTATCATGGATTGGAAACCTATCTAGTTGTGTAGCTATTTGTCCAAGCCCAACTCTTTGTTTGACCAAGTAAACTCTTTTGTTTGACCAAGTTAGATTTCTTGGGTTTAATATCCACCAGATCCCAATCGGATATTAAGCCTTCCATCATCTTCCTAAATTGATCTGTAACTATGGCTTAACCCATCCTTTCTTTCTAAGATAGAGTGACATTGAAGTCTCTTGCAACGATGGCATATTTGTTCAATTCATTTTATTTTAAGGCTACTGGAGATCTCAAGGCACCTTTACCATCAAAGAAGCTTACTCCATTCATGTGCATTTCGAACCCTCCCCCCTTTCTGCGGCCCAGAAACACACCCAGACCCTTAACCTCTGGTCCAAAGTCAACACACTTTGTGTCAATTCATGCACAAATTCATACTCACTTTAGACAATTTGTGTTGTGTATCTAATATTACAAGCAATTATTTTAATATTAATGTAGTATTAATTAAAACATAGGATCACACCCTTTCAATGAAACGGTGTATTTTGACCCATAAAATGTCTTCTCATCATTGTAATTAAATCATCATTCAATATTCAATTTTACTGTGGTTAATTTTCGGAATTCATGTGGGTTTTAGAGTTTTAGTCCGCTTCAAGTGGTATCAAAGTCTCGTTTCGCTGATCTAGGCCTTTGGCCTTAATTCTCAAACCTTGTCTAATTTTTGGCTTGTGGCCTTATTTTAGGCTTTCCCTAAAATATTAGACATTGTCCAAAAGAAAAAGAAAAACGTAAAAAAAGATAAAAGAAAAAAAAAAGTAAAAAAACAAAAGAAATGAAAATGAAAGGAAAAAAAAAGTGAAACAAACACATGGTTTTGCTTTGATTTGAATTATTATAATATATTTATAATAGTTCAATTTTTTGTTTTATTATATAAAATAATAAAATAAATATTATATTATATAATAATTAATTATTATTCCTTAAACCTCACCATTCTTAATAAAACAAAATTCCTCCCTGCAGAAGAAAAATGGCAGAAAAATGGCAGAAATGAATGAAATTAGAGAAAGAATGGCAAAATTAAAGGTTAACCAAGCCCCAGGTTCTAAAAATATTGAGGGTTTACACTCAAGACTCAACCAAATCGAAGGAGAACTACACAAAAGCAAAATTGAATTATCAGAGACTATCAAAAAAGAAGTCAACAAAGCAATATCTTGGGAGATGGAAGGTGTAAAAAAAAACATCACAATATTGTTCGAATCCGGGTTAAGCAAACTCAAGCATCATTTGGAAAACACGATTACTACATTAGTGTGCAATATGTCAAAGGAAGACCAACCATCCTCAAATTCAAGGCAACATAAGACAATTCCTCCCAAAAGAGGAAGTCCACAAGAAGAGATCGATCATGATCTCTCTCCAAATCATGAGCAGTCACTTTCTCCTCGAAAAAAGAATGGATATCAAATGAAACCCAAGTTAGAATTGTCAAAATTCAATGGAGACACAAAACAAAGCGTGGCGTGGATCAACAAGGCAGAAGAATTTTTTTCCATACACAATATCACAGCTGACGAGGAAATGATAAAATATGCCTCTATGCAACTAGAAGAGCAGGCTTACAACTGGTACATGTGGTGGAAGGTTACAACACAAGAAACTAAGCGCAAGTGGAGAACATTCAAAAACGATTTCTTTAAGAGGTTTGAAGACTTAAAAGAAAAAGACTTCTTCGCAAAACTTACTAGATTGCGGCAAAAAGGCGATGTCGATGAATACACCGACGAATGGGAAGCCCTTGCGACACATGTGCCAAAACTCACAGACAGTCAACGCCTCCATACTTATGTGTATGGACTAAAACCCTATATAAGAGATGAACTAGAGCTACTAAATGTATCAACCTTGGACAAGGCGAGACGCAAGGCAAAAATCATTGAAGAAAAATTAAAAAATGCATGGAACAAAAACCATGACAAAGATAGAAGGTCTATTCCAAATACCAAAACCGACACCAAATACCAGCCACCGCATCTAAGGAATGACAACAAAACCACCTTAGAAGCCCAACGGATGAAAGAAGGAAAGTGTAAGTATTGCGGAGAGAAGTGGGACCCAAGACACAGATGTTTAAAAAAAGAGACCACCAAGAACTTATATCAATGTGAAGCAGAAGAAGAAAACAAGTCAGATAGCGATGAATCCGACATAGAAGAAACTCGTGACATCGAAAATCCCTTGTCAGATTCAGAAGATGAAGAAACTCCCAAAATATCAATTGCAGCCATAACAGGAATACACCAACCACAAACATTAAAATTAAAAGGGCATATAAAAAATAACAATGTTGTAGTCCTATTCGACACAAGAAGCACCCATAATTTCATCGACATAAGTGTTGCAAAGAGGCTTAACATTTTCATATATCCAGTACCCAACATGAAAGTAATGGTAGCAGATGGAAAGAAAATCAAAAAAACAGGGAAATGCCACAAAGTTAAGCTGCAAATACAAGACTATAACCTTGAGTCAGAATTTTACGCAGTGCCCTTAGGAGGAGTTGATGCAGTATTAGGAATTTGGTGGTTGCAAACACTGGGTACCTACTCAGCAAACCACGAAGAACACTTTATAAAGTTTAAATGGCAAGGAGAAAGATACAAATTATATGGGTTCCATCCCCCTCGCACGCAAATTGTGTCATCCCACAAAATGGAGAAGCTAATTTGAAAAGGAGCACCAGCATATGTCGTACAATGCCACGAGATGGAATTATTAACTTCAGAAGTAGTTAAACCATATCATCCAGAGATCCAAGGATTAATCCAAAAATACAAAAAAGTATTCGAAGACCTCCCCATGGAGTTACCTCCAGAAAGGAAGATCGAGCATGTCATCGAAATCAAGTCAAGATCCAGCCCTGTCAATGTTAAACCCTATCGATATCCACACCACCATAAGACGAAGATTGAAAGATTAATCCATGATTTATTGAAATGTGGAGTGATTATAGAAAGTCGAAGTCCTTATGCTGCACCAGTAGTACTGGTACGAAAGAAGGATGGATCATTTAGGCTATGCATCGATTACAGAGGACTAAACAAAATAACTATTAAAGACAAATTCCCCATTCCATTTATCGATGAAATGTTGGACGAAATGCATGGCGCAAGGTACTTTTCAAAATTAGACTTAAAATCGGGATATTACCAAATTAGAGTAAGGCTAGAAGATGTGGCGAAGACAGCTTTCCGAACCCATGAGAGACATTACGAATTTAAGGTAATGCCTTTTGGGCTAACTAACGCCCTCGCAACATTTCAAGCAACCATGAATAACCTCTTCCAGTCATTCCTAAGGAAGTTTGTATTAATGTTTCTCTATGACATCCTTATATACAGTAAGACATGGAAGGATCATTTCACACACACCAAGATATCCAAATGCACGTTCGGTAAAGAAAAAGTGAGCTATCTTGGACACATAATATCTAAAGAAGAAATCAAGATTGATCCAGAAAAAATCAAATCCATCACAGAATGGCCCAACCCTACTAACATCTCCAAGTTAAGAGGATTCCTTGGGCTAATGGGATACTACAGAAGATTCATTAGGAATTATGCGCACAGAACCGCACCCTTATCCAACCTTCTAAAAAAGAATGCATTCCATTGGAATGAAAAAGCGGAAAAATGTTTTGAAGCCTTAAAAGGAATTATGTCCTCCACACATGTATTAGATACCCCAAACTTCTCCATACCATTTGTGATAGAATGTGACGGTTCAGGTTATGGGTTGGGAGCAATACTAATGCAAACGATAACAATTGAAGTCTACATATGATAAGGAAATGCTGGCAATTATGCAGGCATTGGTAAAGTGGAGACAATACCTCTTAGAGAGAAAATTCATGATCCGCACAGACCATAATAGTCTTCAATACCTACTTCAACAGAAAACGTTGTCCACAGAACAACAGAAGTGAATAGAAAAAATCGTTGCTTTCGACATGGAAATAATACACAAAAAAGGGAAGGAAAATGTAGTCGCAAATGCACTCTCCAAAAAAGATGAGGATATTACCTCTTACTCCATCTCAGCCGCAATTCCAAAATGGATGAATGAAATATGAAGTGAATACGCCAAGGACCCAGAAACAAGCACTATAATTAACAACTCCAACCGTGACCCCAAGTTTGAATGGAAAAACGATATTCTTTGGTACAAGGGGAGGATTTATTTGAACTCAAACTCTAAATTCAAGGTTAAAGCAATAAAAGAATCTCATGATTCACCAGCCGTCGGACATGTATGGTTCTTCAAATCTTATTATAATGCAAGAAGTTCATTTTTCTGGAAGGGAATGCAAAAAGGTATCCAGCAATATGTGGCAAAATGCGACAATTGCTAGAGAAACAAAAGTGAAAATGTTTTAACCCGAGGGTTACTCCATCCCCTACACATTCCAAACCAGAAATGGGAAGAGATATCAATGGATTTCATCGATGGGTTGACTCCGTCAGAAGGAAAGGACAAGATCCTTGTAGTGGTCGATCGATTAACCAAATTTGCTCACTTCATGGCAATAAAAAACACAGACACGACAAAACAAATTGCAGAAGTATTTTGCAAAAATGTCTACAAATTGCATGGCTTCCCAAAAGTCATCGTCAGCGACAGAGATGCAAATTTTAATGGAAAATTTTGGAGGGAATTCTTTAAACAAATGGGTACATCACTCAATATGAGCTCAGCTTACCACCCCCAAACAGATGGTCAGACTGAAGTCGTAAATAAATGCTTAGAAGCATATCTACGTTGTTTCGTAACAGATAAACAAAACCATTGGTGTCAATGGTTACACTTAGCAGAATGGTGGTACAATTCAACATACTACACCTCCGCAAAAATGACCCCTTTCCAAGCGGTATATGGGTATGAACCTCCAAATTGGAAGGAGTTAATTATGAACGACACTAATGTTCCAAAAGCAAGGAACCAACTAGAGAAATCCCAAAAAACAATTGAATTACTCAAGGATAACTTAATCGTGGCACATAATCGCATGAGGCAACAAGCAGATCAACGCAGAACTGATAGAGAATTTGAAGTAGGAGACTGGGTATTCATAAGACTCCAACCCTATAAACAGGTATCCCTTAAAAGTGGAGGGAAACACAAGTTGGCCCCAAAGTTCTATGGACCGTACCAGATTATCCAGAAGATTAGTCAAGTGGCATATAAATTACAGTTACCTGATAAAAGTCGTATCCCCAATGTCTTCCATGTATCATGTCTCAAAAAATTGTTGGGTAAACATCAAACAGTACAAACAATATTTCCTATGTTAGAAGACGAAGGAAGGGTCATTTGGGAACCCAAGGCAATCATTGCAATCCGAGAAAGAAAACTCTGTTCTCGAACACTCAAGGAATATCTCGTTAAGTGGAAGAATTTTCCAGATGAAGACGCATCATGGGAGACAGAACAGTTTCGTCAAGAATATCCATCCTTACCCTTGCTTTGAGGACAAGGCATTCTAAAAGACAGCAGCAATGTTATGTATCTAATATTACGAGCAATTATTTTAATATTAATGTAGTATTAATTAAAACATAGGATCACACCATTTCAGTGAAACGGTGTATTTTGACCTATAAAAGGTCTTCTCATCATTGTAATTAAATCATCATTCAATATTCAATTTTACTATGGTTAATTTTAGGAATTCATGTGGGTTTTAGATTTTTAGTCCGCTTCAATTTGCAGAAGGGGAATTTTATAGGTTTGTATGTTTACCCTCTTTGCAATCACCAGGGAGAAACCATGGAACGCTTACTCAACAATTGTGAGTTCAACAATTGAATTTGGGACCAACAAGTGCAAATCATTAGACCCACTAATAGATGCAGAGCCATCATCCACAACAAAATCTTCGAATGCTGAAACATTGCTTTCAGGAATCTTATTCTCAACAAAGTTTGGCAATTACTCTCGAGCCTTGTGCTTTGGCACATCTTGGAGAAAAGAAATCGAAGGATTTTTCTCTCCCAACAATTGCCATAGATGAAAATTTGGGGCATAATCAAATTGAAGGAGGGAAGGATGGATCTGCATCGCGCGATCAATACACAGATTTTTAAGGTCAATGAAGCCTGTTGCTTGATGTATATATTTCAATACTACATATATACTTTCAATTCTAAGATTGAAATTACGATAATGATGGTCATATGGTTCTACGATAAAAGCTTTTGTCATATCGATCAGCTAATGCTCCCAGGTTGATGTGATGTATTCCACCGGTTCATGGGGGACTTCATTATTGGTATATTGGTCGATCCAACACGGATTGAAATAGGAGCCGATTCAACGGGAAGCTTTTGGGAACGCAGTGCACACGGGTAAATAGGAGACGAGATGAAATAAATATGTTGCCCAGATCTTTCTTTGTCTCAAACCCCTTGGCTGGAAAGAAAACAAGCGATACTAATGCACAGGGACTTGCACTACGACCTAGGCGTGCAGGTTCACACTGTGATATCTTCTCGACTAGAAAGATGGAAACTTCGTCAATAAGAGCTCTTGGGAGGCATCCGCCCCAGATAAACTACCCACCTTGTAGTGTCCCGCCTTGAGAATCAATCTAGAGAAAGATGCGGTTAGGCATACAACGACAAAAGAGTGGTATTCCAAGATTAATAGTGACGCACCTCCCACCTATCCCACACATTCGTAAGAGGTTGTCTCTGCAAAGTGCGATGTCAAGGCGCACGGGGTCTTACTGTCTAGCCGTTGGTACTCCACATCTTCACGGAGAATTCAATTTCACCGAGTCCATGTTGAAGACAGCGAGGTAGCACAGTCAGTAAGGGGTGGTTATGTCCAGAATGTCCCCCCTTATTCCCGACATGCTATGGTGCTCACGGGAGGTCCCAATAATGAAACGCGTGTGGTGGTGACTATGGCGATCCCTTTTGAACCTAGAAAACGTCTGAAAGCACCTGCTACGGAACTATCGAGCAAGGGAAACAATACTATGAGTAAATACATGAAATGGATCCCTCAACGCCAAGAGAAAGCAATTATGGAGCGGTCTTTGATTGAGCAAAAATGATCAACTCCTAGAAGCAGTCGTTACACCATTCGTGCAGGTCACTACTTATGCAACAAGGAATTTCGCTACCTTGGGATGGTTAGAGTTACTGCCGCCTTTTACCAGGGCTTCCATTCAAAGCTTATCACACTTCTCCTTCCAACCTTCCGGCACCGAGCAATTGTCAGACTCTATACATCGTGGTTACCTCTTGGCAGAGTCTTGTGTTTTTAATAAACAGTCACTACCCCTTAATATGTGCCACTTTCACAATCCAAAAAGAGAAGGGGTGCTCTCCCTTCTCCTGAAGTTACGGGGTCATTTTCCCGAGTTACCTCAACATGGTTCTCTCAAGCACCCTAGTATACTCTACTTGTTCACCTATGTCGGTTTGGGGTACGATTAGTTCACTGGGAGGATCGCCTTCCCAATTTGAAGTTTTTTCCTGGAAGTTGAAACCCTAACAGAAGTGCTCTTTCGCATTCATTAGAGACCAACCAATTCACTCTGCATAGATTGACTGAACGAAGAAACCCTGGAACTAGCAGGCAATCACGTTTTTCACATGATTTCTTGTTATTCATTTCATCATTCTCACTTCTGATATCTCCAGGTGTTGTCCCTTCCCTGATTGACAAAACATCCCGCTACTGACACTTGGTTGGCACTTGCTTTCTCGTCCAATTACTTCTTTAGTTTTGAGGGGTCTTTAGAACATGCTTAATTCTTCCAAGGTCTCGTCGCTTCGGTGAATCACTAGAGCCCCGATAATGAAGACTATTGCTTGATGTGTATATTTCAATACTACATATATACTTTCAACTCTAAGATTGGAATTCTAAATTGGAGTGCATTTCTTTTTAACAATATTATTGTTCTTCAATTCTAAGATTGAAATTCTAACTTGGAGTGCATTTCTTTTTAACAATATTATTGTTCTTTATAGTATGCAATATATTTATGAAATTTTGGACCATTCTATATTAAATAATCACATTGACAAATAGCATAAAAAAATGTCAAAGTCTATTGCTCGATGCCATGGAGTTTAGGACTTAGCTACAATTTACAACTTTATGGTCCTCTCCTATAGCCAAAGGAGCAATGTATTTCTAAGATTTAAAGACCTTAACAAAGAAAATTGATTTCAGTGTTTATGTGGAAGGGGTTACTTTGCATTCTTATTTGAGGAGGGAATGGATCTAAAGTTCTAAATTGCAGTTAAAACCTAAACTTCATGACAACAAGCAATACAAGATAGCTTCACCTCAAGGATCTTCACAAACTTACAAAAGAGAGGACACAGATGACTTGGCAGATATATAGATGTAAGAGACTAAAATCCTAAAAGTGGCCCCACTAGAAAATTTAGATGAAGGGAGCCCTTCTTGAATCCCTACTCAAGAGGGACAAATAAAGGTTAATGTGGGTAGAGGCAACTAGGGTTTAGATGCAAATGAGAAGCACTCATAGGGTACTACATATATACTTTCAATTCTAAGATTGAAGTTCTAACATGAAGAGCATTTCTTTTTAACAATATTATCCATTTCTTTTTAACAATATTATTGTTCTTTGTAATGTGCAATATATTTATGAAATTTTGGATCATTTCTATATTCGATAATCACAATGAGAAACCAAACAAAATAGATGTCAATGAAGTCTAGACAGAGTGGTTAGGAGGAAATAGTGTTACCCTCCCAATCCAAGATCAATTCTTGTAAATGATAAGTTGTGTGAATCACATATACTCGTATATAAAAAAAATATTAGCCAACAATATGATCAAGACACACCGCACCCTCCCCATCCAAGATCAATTTCTTGTAAATGATAAAGTTGTGAGAATCACATATACTCATCTAAAAAAATTGATTAGCCAACAATATGATCAAGACACACTGCACACTAGCATGGCATTCTTAGTGACCATAATGAATTTTATGCTGAAGAATATATTGAACCAACTTCAAATATAATGTACTTCACATTATATGTATTCTCTGGGAAAACATTGGACCTGTAAACTTCAAAATATAAAAAAAAAAATCAATAATCTGAAAAACTCGGAAAATATAAGCCAACAATCTGATCAGGACACGCTACACCCTAGCATCACATTATTAGTGACCATAATGAATTTTGCATGGACCAAATATTTTGAAATGTGGGTACTGGATTTCCTTTACGATAGGAAAAATATCAAAAAAAGAACTGATGAAATGCAAAGAATATATTGAACCAACTTCAAATATAATGTGATCTCGGGAAAACATTGAAGTAGAAATACTTGAAAAATATTGAAAAAAAAGTCAACAATATAAAAAACTCAAAAAATATAAGAAAATTAATAACATGAGAAACTCAAAAACTATAGAAATTCCATAATATCAATAGAAATCAAAAGTGTTTGCAACACTCTTGTGCATTTCTTGATTTGATACAGTACAAAATTATAAACCTTAATCAAAGAATTTCAAAATTTGATAGATGGGTGTGCTGATCAGCGAGGTGAAGTCATAACACGAGTGAAAATATTCAGCATTGGGATGATCTTGACTGGAATAAAGGAAAAATGAATGAACAATAGTATAGGGTCATATGTTATATTACCATCTCCATCCGTAATCTTATCCAGAGGTTTTTGCCAATATGGTTACTCATTCCAATCATGTTATTTTCACCTACGCTATACATACACATGCACATAAATTACATACATAAAATCCAATTTAAATGTACATTCAAGTGTTTAAAAGAATAATAAAATGCATAGGATTATTGGATTGTACCATGAGATTAGATAGGTCATATGTTATATTACCTTGTCTATCCGTAATCTTATCCAAAAGTTTTTGCCAATATGGTTGCTCATTCCAATCATGTTATTTGCACCTACGCTATACATACACATGCACATAAATTACATACATAAAATCCAATTTAAATGTACATTAGATAGGATTATAGGATTATAGCATGAGACATTAGATGGGATTCTTACTCTGTGAGATTTCAAATTATTATTTCACTGAAATGTTCTTGCATTTTTTGCAAAATCCAAAAAAAAACAAGAACAAATATTGTCGTACAAAATCTTTTTGCTACCTATTACCGAATTAAACAAACCACCTTCTTGAATACACTGGAGTACTGCACGAAAATTGATTTCTCTCCCTGACATCTAAAATAGTTGTTACATTCCCAGCTCAAGGTCAAAATGCAAACATGTCTACGAAAATTGGACACAGATATATAACAAAAGAACAGGTAACTTGAAATCATGCAGCTAGAAACCAAATTGATATATTTACTCAATTGCCACAGGAAAACAACTCCAATTGCCATGGAATAAAAGAAGTCCATGTTGTCTTCAATCCATGACAACAAGGAATGCATTGTTTTAAATTTGGACATGAATATATAACAAAAGAAGAGGTAACTTGAAATCATGCAGCTGGAAACTAAATTGATATATTAACTTCAATTACCACAGAGGAAAACAACTCCAATTGCCATGGAATAAAAGAAGACCATGTTGTGTCTTCAATTCATGACATCAAGGAATCCATTGTTTTAAATTTGGATTCCGAAGTTCACATTATCTCACTTGCATAATTGTCCAAAACCCTAAAAGGTACATGGTACTACAAAGAGAAAACACACATTTCTAATATTTTAATCATGTCATTAATGCAAACACTCATTTCAAAATCATAATTAAAATCATTAATATGATAAAATATAAAATTGGAAGAAGAATCTGGAAATCTAAGGCAAATAAATTACACAAATTCTAGATGCCAAAACTTCAGCAAAACGTAACTTGAGATGTCGAAAGGCCTTACATGTGTTACTGAAGCTAAGCACACCGAGAGTAAAAACAAAGGTAACGTATACTTTTCAAGATACTATCATTCCACTATAGAAAAATTCAAAACCCATGATCAAACTATAAATTCGTATTCCTTCCAAATGCTTGTACAGGGATTCAAGAGATATGTCTTGCGAAGAGAATGATACAAAACATGTACAATAAACGTTAATGAATGTGAATTCAAATAAGCTCACTGTAAACTAAATTGCTATATTAACTCTAATTGCCACAGAGGAAAACAACTCCAATTGCCATGGAATAAAAGAAGACCATGTTGTCTTCAATTCATGACATCAAGGAATCAATTGTTTTAAATTTGGATTCCGAAATTTAGATTATCTCACTTGCATAATTGTCCAAAACCCTAAAAGGTATATGGCGCTACAAAGAGAAAATACACGTTTCTAATTTTTTAATCATGTCATTAATGCAAACACCCATTTCAAAATCATAATTAAAATCATCAACATGATAAATTATAAAATCGGAAGAAGAATCTAGAAATCTAAGGCAAATAAATTACACAAATTCTAGATGCTAAATCTTCAACAAAACGTAACTAGAGATGTCAAAAGGCCTTGCATGTGTTACTGAAGCTAAGCACACCGAGAGTAAAAACAAAGGTAACGTATACTTTTCAAGATACTATCATTCCACTATAGAAAAATTCAAAACCCATGATCAAACTATAAATTCGTATTCCTTCCAAATGCTTGTATAGGTATTCAAGAGATATGTCTTGCGAAGAAAATGATACAAAACATGTACAATAAACGTTGATGAATGTGAATTCAAATGAGCTCACTGTAAATTAAATTGATATATTAACTCCAATTGCCACAGAGGAAAACAACTCCAATTGCCATGGAATAAAAGAAGACCATGTTGTCTTCAATTCATGACATCAAGGAATCAATTGTTTTGAATTTGGATTCTGAAATTTACATTATCTCACTTGCATAATTGTCCAAAACCCTAAAAGGTACATGGTGCTACAAAGAGAAAATACACATTTCTAATATTTTAATCATGTCATTAATGCAAGCACCCATTTCAAAATCATAATTAAAATCATCAATATGATAAATTATAAAATCGAAAGAAGAATCTGGAAATCTAAGGCAAATAAATTACACAAATTCCAGCAAAACGTAACTAGAGATGTCAAAAGGCCTTACATGTGTTACCGCTGCTAAGCACACAGAGTAAAAACAAGGGTCACATATACTTTTCGAGATACTATCATTACACCATAGAAAAATTCAAAACCCATGATCTAAACTGTAAATTCTTATTCCTTTTAAACGCTTGTACCGATATTCAAGAGAATGATACAAAACATGTAGAGTAAAGGTTGATGAATGTGAATTCAAATAAGCTCAATGTATGCTGCTATATATCCAGCGAGGTAGAAAGCAAAAATTGTTAAAAGTCAAGATGGAAAACAAACAATATAATGTCTGTGGGAGGAGTGACCACCATGAAGGTAACAAGCAAGAGCCTAGACATCAACTCCGGACACTCTTACAATCAATTCTCTATCATCTCTCAACCTCAATAAATATCATTTACACCAAAAACCTCGTAACGAAAAGAACAAATGAAATGCTTTTATTTACATTAAATTGCGCCTCATTTACTGCAAATAATTTGCACTCAATTGAAATCTATTTTGGCACTACCATCAATTTCTTCATTCAGTACACCCATTCAACCTAAGTCACAGGGTTCCCTGAACCTAATCCTTGAGGTCCAAGGTTCAACGAACCTCAAAAAAAAATTGAAATTCGTTCAAGTTCATCTAACCTAAAAAACGAACCTAAAGTCAAACCCGGACATAAAGGCAAACCTGAAGGGGAACCTAAAGGCGAACCCAAACCTAAGAGTGAACTTGAAGGCGAACCCAAAGGAAAAAAATTTAGAGGTTCACTTCTTTTACTAATAAAAAAATCAAATTTAAAAAAACACATAATACCAATAAAATAAATGTTGTCTATAAATTAAATGCTCTCTATTTATTTATGTTATCTATAAATATAGTGGTCTATAAATTAAATGCTCTCTATTTATTTATGTTGTCTATAGATTAAATGCTCTCTATTTATTTATGTTGTCTATAAATTAAATGCTCTTGTAATTTGAAATATGATACCTGTAGTCTACATAAAAACACACTTAACAACAAGAACATAGATTTACCCCTAAAAACAAACTACTGTTGTGGAAAATACAAGTACAATGGTCACACTATTAGTTTCCCCAACATATTGTTCAAATTGCAAAACTCCTTCCACACCACCTTCCAAATATTGATATCTTGTTTGTGAAGAGACATGGAGCAAAAGGTTAATGTTACAAGTATTATGTGACTAAATCACATGCCACCAACACATTTCTCTATAAGATACACCACAATTCAATTTCTTCACTTCCGTAAGCATGCACTAATGTCTCCTCTCAATTCCAATATATTTCTGCATATGCCCGATCTAGATAACCAAAATGTTACCCAACTAGCGCAAGTAGTATTTTCTTTTTCCTTTAGAGTGCCTGATGCAAAACAAGAAAGGGAAAATATCAAAGAATTTGTTCATACTACATCTAATGCTCGAGTTACTACAATTGACTCGCCAAATATTAGCTCATCACCATTCAATTAGTACAACACCGAGGGTCTATTTGACATGGCACTCCGAACTCTTTTACAAAATGAGGATGTACCACCTCGCCAACCACGTATCATCAACATTCCACTTGATAGCTATGGCATACACTACATGAGACACCATGACAACAAATTTGATAGTCATCCCTACTTTAGATACTACTTGTACAACATATTTATGCACCACGAGAGTCGAGCACTAACTAATTTCTATGTGAAGCAAAGCCAAGTCCATAACACACCAACCACACTTTAGGAGTTGTGCATATAACTACAAGAAATTTCTACAGACAACCTCTTGGAAATATAAGCCAACAATATGATCTAGACACGCTGCAACCTAGCATCACATCATTAGTGACCATAATGAATTTTGTGTGGACCAAAAAATTTGAAATGTGGGTATTAGATTTCCCCTACGATAAGAAAAATATCAAAAATTAGAACTGATGAAATGCTAAAGAATATATTAAACTAACTTCAAATATAATGTGTTCTCGGGGAAAACATTGGGGAAAACATTGAAGCAGGGAAACTTGAAAAATATCGAGAAAAAAAAAAACCACTAAAAATAACTCAAAAAATATAAAAAAATTAATAACATGAGAAACTCAAAAAATAAAGAAATTCCATAATATGGAAATCCAAGGTATTTGCAACACTCTCGTGCATTTCAAATTCTTAATTTGATACAGTACAAAATTATAAGCCTTAGTCAAATGAATTTCACAATTTGATAAACACGTGTGCTGATTAGCGAGCTGAAGTCATATCAAGGGTGAAAATATTCAGCATTGGGATGATCTTGACTGGAATAAAGGGAAAATGAATCAATGATAGTACAGGGAAAATATTCAGTATTGGGATGATCTTGACTGGAATAAAGGGAAAATGAGTGAATGATAGTACAGGGTCATATGTTATATTACCTTATCTATCCGTTAAAGTGTCTACAGAACATTAATCCAAATAGGATAATCGTAATCTTATCCAAAGTCTTTGCCAATATGGTTGCTCATTCCAATCATGATATTTTCACCTAAACTATACATACACATGCACATAAATTACATACATAAAATCCAATTTAAATGTACATTTAAGTGTTTCAAAAAAAAATGCATAGAATTATAGGATTATACATACACATGCACATAAATTACATACATAAAATCCAATTTAAATGTACATTTAAGTGTTTCAAAAAAAAATGCATAGAATTATAGGATTATAGGATTATAGCATGAGACATTAGATGGGATTCTTACTCCTCTCCCTTGGTGGGATTTCAAATTATTATTTCACTGAAATGTTCTTGCATTTTTTGCAAAATCCAAGAAAAAGTAAGAACAAATATTGTCATACAATATCTTTTTGCTAGCTATTAGCGAATTAATCAAACCACTTTCTTGAATACACTATCAGCGAATTAATCAATCCCTTCCTTCTTGAATACACTGGAGTACTGCACGAAAATTGATTTCTATACCTAACATCTAAAATAGTTGATACACGCCCAGCTCAAGGTCAGAATGCAAACATGTCTACGACGGATATATAACAAAAGAAGAGGTAACTTGATATCCTGCAGCTAGAAACTAAATTGATATATTAACTCCAATTGCCATGGAATAAAAGAAGCCCATGTTGTCTTTCAATTCAAGACATCAAGGAATGCATTGTTTTAAATTTGGTCACAAATATATAACAAAAAAAGAGGTAACTTGAAATCATGCAGCTAGAAACTAAATTGATATTTTAACTCCAATTGCCAAAAGAAGAGGTAACTTGAAAGGTAACTTGAAATCATGTAGCTAGAAACTAAATTGATATATTAACTCCAATTGCCAGAGGAAAACAACTCCAATTGCCATGGAATAAAAGAAGACCGTGTTGTCTTCAATTCATGACATCAAGGAATCCATTATTTTAAATTTGGATTCCGAAGTTTACATTATCTCACTTGCATAATTGTCCAAAACCCTAAAAGGTACATGGTGCGACAAAGAAAATATACACACTTATAATATTTTAATAATGTCATTAACGAAAACACCCATTTCAAAATCATAATTAAAATCATTAATATGATAATAAAATTGGAAGAAGAACCTGGAAATCTAAGACAAATAAATTACATTTGTTTTAAATTTGGTCACGAATATATAACAAAAGAAGAAGTAACTTGAAATCATGCAGCTAGAAACTAAATTGATATATTAACTCCAATTGCCAGAGGAAAACAACTCCAATTGCCATGGAATAAAAGAAGACCATATCTTCAATTCATGACATCAAGGAATCCATTGTTTTAAAATTGGATTCCGAAGTTTACATTATCTCACTTGCATAATTGTCCAAAACCCTAAAAGGTACATGGTGCTACAAAGAGAAAATAGTAAATACACATTTCTAATATTTTAATCATGTCATTAATGCAAACACCCATTTCAAAATCATAATTAAAATCATTAATATGATAAATTATAAAATTGGAAGAAGAACCTGGAAATCTAAGACAAATAAATTACACAATTTCTAGATGCCAAAACTTCAGCAAAACGTAACTAGATATGTCAAAAGACCCTACATGTGTTAGGGATGCTAAGCAACACCGAGAGTAAAAACAAGGGTAACGTATGCTTTTCAAGAAACTATCATTCCACCATAGAAAAATTCAAAACCCATGATCAAACTGTAAATTCTTATTCCTTCTAAATGCTTGTACCAGTATTCAAGAGATTTGTACTGTGAAGAGAATGATACAAAACATGTACAGTAAACGTTGATGAATGTGAATTCAAATAAGCTCACTGTATGCTGCTATATCCAGCAAGGTAGAAAGCAAACATTGTTAAAAGTCAAGGTGGAGAGCAAACAATATAATATCTGTGGGAGGAGTAAGAGTGACCACCATGAAGGTAGCAAGCAGGAGCCGAGACATCAACTCCAGTCTATCATCTCTCAACCTCGAGAAAAATCATTTACAGCAAAAACCTCGAGAAATATCATTTACAGCAAAAACCTCATAACCTCATAACAAAATGAACAAATGAAATGCTTCTATTTACATTAAATTGCGCATTATTTACTACAAATAATTTGCACTCAATTGAAATCTATTTGGCACTAACATCTATTTCTTCATTCAGTACACCCATTCAACCACTTGAGCTTCGTATAAATCTTTACACTACTTTAAGCACACAATGAGGTCAACTTACAAGTTGACAAAAAGAAAATTGGTCTGAGCCAAATTTGCAAGTATTCACATCAAATCTCAGTGAATGTCCAATAATGTAACCAAGGTGCAAACACCTACTCCCAGGGGTGCAAACACCAAGTAAGAGGAGGTGTGTACACTTGCACTAGGTGCAGATGTGCACTATGTCCTCTCATAGGACAAATCCTGTGTCTGCCAACATGATATGGGGAGTGTGCCTCTCGTCACTGGGGTCAATGTCCCTAATGTCCCTATAACAGGATCTAGGGAGATCTAGGGAAGGGATTCACTCGCAAATTTTAAAAGTAGTTCTGCTACCAAAATTAGATTCCGGATACTGAGGCCCAATTCCCACCTGTAAATTCCCCGCATGCTGTCCGATTTGAATAAAATCTAAGTTGCCAGGAAACTTGGGTACGGGTACGTCACTTTTTGAAAAAG
>LPNX010905730.1:10862-21844 GCA_001517045.1 Pseudotsuga menziesii | reverse complement strand
TATATATATATATATATATATATATATATATATATATATATTTATTGAAAATGTGAATATTTAATATATTTTTGCTTAACCGGTTTTTTTCCGGTTTTTGTCCGGTTCTCGGGGTAGGCTGGTTCATCCATTGGTCCGGTTCTGATAACATTGCTATAAACCCACAATACCCTACTCCCCTCCCTCTAATACCTACAATATATTGACCTTATTTTTCAAAATTCAAAACCCCCTCTATGAATTAATGTGATAATATATTGGTCAACAAAGTGATTTTCTTATGCACATAGCTTGGTTGGATTTGAGAAAGAATAGTTGTCAAACTACATTAAGTGTTTGAAGCATGTTGCAAATTCCCATCCATAAATCCAAGAAAGGGGATGTTATTATGAAAGGAAGATTAGCAATGAAAATGCAACGACCGTATGATCCCAGGAAATGAGAATTTAAGTCTTGTTCCCAAATGCAACAATGCTAGAAAATAAGAATTTAACTAATTAGATCATATTAATCCTATTAACAATAATAGCCTACATATGTGTAATTAGTACTAGTTTAATTGTATAGTTACTAAGAGATCCAAACCACAAAATTACAGTCTTAATAGATTTTATAAAATCAATATAGCCGATTGCAAAGTCACGTCATAACAAACAAATCAACTATTGTAGTATTGAAACAAATTAATAAACTTTAGTAAAGAACTAAATCTATTTGAATAAAAGATAATTATAAAAACATCAATCTTGAGCCCAGAGTCCATCCATATCTTGTTGTATAGTCTCATTTAGTTAAAAATTGAATGAGTTTTCACTATTGACTTTATTAGAGGCTTAAGTTTGTTGCACAATTTTATCCAGGTATGAATTTAGATCTAAGTTCATTGTATTTGGGTCCATAAATTATCCATGGTAGTGAAACTTATATCCCAAACTGATATTTTCCAGTATATGTGTATACTGTAGATGGCTAATAGACTTACTTAATCAAATAGGAAAGCAAACCCCAAACTTTGCATGCAAATATGTGCCCTAGAAAAATACTGAGATGCTATAAAATAGGAGAAATCAATGCATGTACATACCAGTATATAGATCAGCTGATGGTGAAGAGACTGGTCCCAGCATGCAAGGATTCTGACGGAGGAATAAGGAGATACACCAAATCATCCTCCACAGGTGAATGCACCCTCCTCTCAAGCTGTATAAGCTCCAGAATAATAAATAAGCTACTGCTAGAAGCCCGGATGATGTGCACTAGGGTTATAATACCCCTATGATGATGATGGAAGCAGCATGCGAAAGTTCTGAACCCTGTAGGTAGGAAAACGAATTGCTTTGTCTCTAATCACAGTGACACAGTGTGACGGTGAAACCCTCTAGATGGATGAATAATCAACTTCCCGGAATAACTGCTGAATGTAACCTGATGATGAACTAGTGTTGAACCTGGATGATCCAACCTGATGATGAACTATGGCAGATAGATTTCGCTGCCGAAATACACCAGTTAGCTGAGCATGCGCTCAACCCCAACTTAGCTCGCCGAGCTCTCCAATTCGACTCCACAAATCAATTATCATATAAGTGACTTCTCCCTTCACTTTATCTTTCTTTTATAACTTTCAACTGCGAAAACCCTAACTTTTGACCTAATTAGGTCACTTTATCTTCTAATTTGCAGTTGACTTGCATGCATGTGCATGGAGACTTAATCGGGTGCATGCATCATTAAATAATGCCCGGATGTCATCCATGCAGGTGACCTTTGGCTCTAGTGGCCCTCTTCGACCCAATGGTGATATAATATTGATGCCCTAGATCTTCTATATATGGCATCAGTCTTCGGTTGATTCCTTGACTGTCAGTACCCGCTCGAACCTATAGGAATCACATAGGTTAGCGGGTTGGTCCTCAAATGCCTAAGCAAAAGAGGACATTACAGTCCTCCCCCCTTGAATTTGCTTGTCCTCAAGCAACTGTAAAGCTGGGTGCTGAAATACCTGTTCTGCCTCCCAAGTAGCCTCCTCTATAGGCAGATCTTTCAACTGAACCAGGTAATCTCTGATGATTTTGTTCCTTAGTTTCCGCTCTCGCACCTCTAGGATGCGCTCCGGAATCAGAACCAATTGCCCCTCGTCATCAAGGGGAGGCAGCTCGAAAGATGTAACAATTTGTTGACCAACCACCTTCTTGAGATTGGAGACATGAAATGCGTTGTGAATCTTGCTCTCTGGGGGTAGTTCTAGCTCATATGCTACCTCTCCGACCTTTCGAATTATCTTGTATGGACCATAGAAACGAGGTTGGAGTTTTTCTGCTCCTTCCTTTTTAAGAGATGACTGTCGGTAAGGCTAGAGGCGTAAATAAACGAAATCTCCCACCTCAAAACTGCGCTCAACTCTGTGCCTGTCTGCATATATCTTCTGTTGATTCTGAGTAGCCTATATGTTCTCCCTGAGTATCTTGAGGATATCTTGACCATCCTGAATCCACTCCTTGGCCTTGGGGGCGCTGGTATCGCCAAAATCCGGTCTGCAAAAGTGGAAGCATCATACCCATACAGGGCTCGGAAATGGGTCATCCTAATGGTCATATGGTAGGTGGTGTTGTAACAATGTTCACCCAAGTGTAACGATTTGATCCATGTCCTCTGCTGACCTGATACGTAATTTCTCAACTATTCCTCAATCCATTTATTAACAATCTTTGTTTGCCCGTCACTCTGCGGATGATTGTGCTCATGGCCAACTCGGTCCCCACTAACCGAAAAAGCTCTTGCCAAAAGGCTCCTGTGAATTTGTTGTCCCTGTCACTGACAATGGTCTTGGATAACCCATGGAGTCTAAATACCTCTCTGAAAAATAGTTCTGCTACCTGTGTTGCTGAATAATCTGATGATATGACAAAGAAGTGATCAAACTTAGTCAATCTGTCCACTACTACGTACAAGCAGTCTCTGCCTTGGACCTTGGGCAGCCTAATAATGAAGTCCATAGAAATGCTCTCCCATTTCTGCTCGGGAATAGGTAAGGGATGTAGTAAACCAGCCGGGTGGATGTGCTCTATTTTGTTTTGTTGGCACAAGCTGCACTCCCTCACATGTTGTATCACATATTTCTTGAGGCCCTTCCATGAGAACCTTTCTCTAATCTGTCTGTAGGTTTTGAGAAATCCTTGATGCCCTGCTAATGGTGAATCGTGCGATGCCTGTAAGATTTTCTTCTTGAGGGGAGACTCTGGAACCAAGAAGATTATGTTTTTATAGTATATGATATCATCAATGACCCTGTACCTATCATCCTGAATCTGTCCATCCAATAGCTCACAAGCAACTTATCTTTGGAGTACTCAACGAAAAGATGAGAGCTCCAATCTGATGAGATGCTCATAAGGGATAAAGTAGCTGGTCGTCTGGAAAATGCATTGGCCATTACATTGCTCTTCCCCTTTACGTACTCAATCTCGAAGTCATAAGCCTGAATTTTACTTACCCATTTCTGTTGTCTCTCGTTTAGCTCTTTTTGATGTAGGAAGTATTTCAGGCTGTTGTGATCTGTCTTAACCTTGAACATGGCACCTACTAAGTATTGCCTGAACTTGGTTAGCGCATGGAGGATAGCTAACATCTCTTTGTCATATATCGAATAGTGGCGCTCATAGTCTTTGAGCTTCCTGCTTTCAAATGCAATGGGGTGGTTGTTCTGCATCAAAACTGCCCCAATTCCCTCTCATGAAGCATCACATTCTACCACAAAAGATTGAGAAAAGTCTGGTAAAGCTAATATTGGGCATGAACTCATTACCTCCTTCATTTTCTCGAATGTTTGTTGTGTTACCTCCGACCAACTAAATGCTCCCTTCTTAGTAAGATCTGTGAGGGGTGCGGTCATCTGTGAGAATCCGCCGACATACCTCCTGTAGAAGGTGCAAAGGCCCAAAAGCCCCTCAGTTTTGTCACATTTTTAGGTGTAGGCCAATCCAAAATTGCTTGAATCTTCTCTAAGTGCACCTGGACCCCGTTGGCCCCTATCACATGTCCTAAGTACAACATCTCCTGCATGTCGAACTCACACTTTGACATTTTGGCATATAGTGACTGTTCCTGTAGAATACCAAGTACTTCATCAAGATTTCTCAAATGTTCTTCCCAAGTCCGACTGTATATCAATATGTCGTCAAAGAATACCAGAATATATTTACGCAACTGTGTCCTGAAGATATGGTTCATGCATGATTGGAAAGTAGCTGGTGCATTAGTGAGCCCAAATGGCATCACTAGAAACTCATAATGTCCGTAGTGGCAACGGAGAGCGGTCTTTAGAACATCCAGTTCCCTGACCTGAATCTGATGGTACCCTGAGCGGAGATCAATTTTGGAAAAGTACTTTGCCCCCTGTAGTTCATCCATTAACTCATCAATCCTAGGGATGGGATACCTGTTCTTTATGGTCTTCTTATTGAGTGCCCTGTCATCAATGCACATGCGTAAGGTTCCATCCTTTTTCTTCACTAGCTCTACTGAAGATGCAAAGGGACTGGAGCTAGGTTTGATGTATCCCAGCTTGAGTAGTTCCTTCATTGTACTCTCGATCTCATCTTTATACCTCTTGGGATGTCTGTAAAGAGTGGTGATAACTGCTTGGGTCCCCTCCTCTAACTCAATAATGTGCTCAAATCCCCTATCTGGAGGTCGACCTGCTGGAAGGTCTCCGAATACTACCTTGTGCTTCTGTAGTAAGGCCTCTATATCTACTGGATGTTGTGTGGCCTCATCTGGTGGTTTCCTGAAGGTAACCATACACTCTGCAACCCACTCAATATCTCCCTGCTGGAGTACTGCCTCCATCCTGTGTGATGTCACTGCTGTGGGAGGATAGGTATTCATCCCTCTAAATACCACCTTCTGTCCTTCTGCTCCTGTAAACTCCATCTCCATGGTTTGGTAATTTGTGGAATACTTCCCTATAGAATACAACCACTGAACTCCTAGTACCACATTCATGTCAGGTACATCTACCACATAGAATGTCTCTATCACTGTATAATTCCCAAGCGTTACCTTTAATTTAGGAATCCTCTGACTACACTCCATGGTGTGACCTGCTGCTGCTACCGAAAACCCATCAAAGCTCTCAGTCTGAATGTCTCTCTTTTTAACCCATGCAGCATCAATAAAGTTGTGGGATGCACCACCATCTATCAGTACTCCCACTCTGTGGCCCTGTACGGTACCTTTGATCCGAAGATTGTGGAATCTAGGAACCCCTGTCATGGTAGTAATGGTACCTCCTGAGGCCTGTCCCTCAGCAACTGTCTTTGTTGTCTCTCATTGCTCTCGATCCTGGTAATCCTCATCCTCCTCACTGTCGGAATAAGCCTCTATGTAGTATGCCTTTCCTTTTCCTGAACATCTGTGACCTGGTATCCATGGTTCTTGGCAAGTGAAACATAACTTTTTTCTTCTAAGGTCTTGTCGGGTATCATTGTCCATCCATTCTTTCTTGGGCCATTGTTTCCTTTCTTTATCTTTAATAGGAACATTGGTCCTGGGAGGAAACCTATTTTTGGGCACTGCATCCTGCAAGTCTCTAGTCCGTTTGATGGCGTCTGCTAGGGTGGTGGGCCTATAAGACTTGACCCATCCCCGTAAGGGTTCAGTGAGAGCCTCAGTGAACAACATAATCAACCTGCTCTCTGATATATCTGTGACCATGACTGCTATCCTCTGAAACTCAGAAATAAAAGCATCTGCACTCCCTGTCTGCTTGAGCTGTGCCAGCTCCCTAAAGTGTACCTCTGGATCATTTTGATCAAACCGCTCAATGAGCCTCTGTGTAAAATCTGTGTATGAGGTGATGGTGTTGTGACCCAGTGTCACTAACCCGTGGTACCACCACTCATGTGCTTCTCTGTCCAAATGCAAAGTAACCTTTTTAATGGCATCTGTCTCAATCATGGGGTTGAGCTGGAAGTATGTATCCAACTTCTGCACCCAATTCCTAGCTAGGCCACCCCGGGTGCCCTCAAAGGTAGGGATAGTCAGTTTCCCTACGGTGTGCTGTAACTCATAGTTTTGGGTGAATGGCCTATTGTAAGCTTTGGGTTTGTTCTTACTTTTAAGTGGCAGAAGTTAGTGAAGGTCATGGCTGAATGGAAGTCCTCTCCTAAAGCCCTATATTCTCTCAGATAGGCACTCATGGGTTCTTCTGGTTCTGCTGGTGCTAGAGGCACTGCAGCTGGACTATCTAAGAATTGAGGCATGGTAGGTCGGAAAGGCTTGTATATATGGGGATGGCTCTCCATGTTGGTATGTAAGTGCTCCCTACTATTGCTGGTGGATACCCTATCACTGTTGGGAAATAAGGGACTGTGTGGGGTGGGCCCATTCTTCTCAGTGATTTGCCTGAAGATGCTCATCGTTTCTTTTTGCCCAGTGGTGAGTTCTTTTATGGCTGATATGAGACTATTGAAAGCTATTTTATCATCATTGGCCATTGTTTCTTTGCCTTTTTCAAACTGGTACTCTCTGTTCCCCAAATCTATGTCCTCTAACTCCTCTTCTCTGTCTCTATACCTCTGTCTCCTGTGAGTAATGTTGTATGGGTCTTCTGGATTCATTTATAATTTTTGCATGCCCACAACTGGCAAGGAAAATAGCGCTTTGATACCACTGTAATATCCCAAACTGATATTTTCCAGTATATGTGAATACTGTAGATGGCTAATAGACTTACTTCTTAATCAAATAGGAAAGCAAACCCCAAACTTTGCATGCATGCAGTTGCATGCAAATATGTGCCCTAGAAAAATACTGAGATGCTATAAAATAGGAGAAATCAATGCATGTACATACCAGTATATAGATCAGCTGATGGTGAAGAGACTGGTCCTAGCATGCAAGGATTCTGCCAGAGGAATAAGGAGATACACCAAATCTTCCTCCACAGGTGAATGCGCCCTCCTCTCAAACTGTATAAGCTCCATAATAATAAATAAGCTGCTCCTGGAAGCCCGGATGATGTGCACTAGGGTTATAATACCCCTTTGATGATGATGGAAGCAGCATGCGAAAGTTCTGAACCCTGTAGGTAGGAAAACGAATTGCTTTGTCTCTAACCACGGTGACACGATGTGACGGTGAAACCCTTTGGATGGATGAATAATCAACTTCCCGGAATAACTGCTAAATGTAACCTGATGATGAACTATTGTTGAACCTGGATGATCCAACCTGATGATGAACTAGGGTAGATAGATTTCGCTGCCGAAATACACCAGTTAGCTAAGCATGTGCTCAACCCCAACTTAGCTTGCCGAGCTCTCCAATTCGATTCCACAAATCAATTATCACATAAGTGACTTCTCCCTTCACTTTATCTTTCTTTTATGACTTTCAACTGCGAAAACCCTAACTTTTGACCTAATTAGGTCACTTTATCTCTTAATTTGCAGTTGACTTGCATGCATGCGCAAATCCTAACTTTTGACCTAATTAGGTCACTTTATCTTCTAATTTGCAGTCGACTTGCATGCATGCGCATGGAGACTTAATCGGGTGCATGCATCATTAAGTAATGCCTGGATGTCATGCATGCAGGTGGCCTTTGGCTCTAGTGGCCCTCTTCGACCCAATGGTGATATAATATTGATGCCCTAGATCTTCTATATATGGCATCAGTCTTCGGTTGATTCCTTGACTATCAGTACCCGCTCGAACCTATAGGAATCACATAGGTTAGCGGGTTGGTCCTCAAATGCCTAAGCAGAAGAGGACATTACACTTTCCTTGTGTGTGGAAGATCTCGTTTGGCTTTTGCCAGACCTCTAAGCCAAGGAAGTAATGCATCAATCCGAGATCTTTCATCTCGAATTCAGAGGTAAGCTCCCTCTTACACTGTTCTATCAATTGTTCATCACCTGTAAGAAACAAGTCATCTACATATAAAAGGAGTATTAAGACATGATTATTAACAACCTTAAAGTACAAGTTAGAATTAACTGTACTTTTGGAAAACCCCAAGCTGTGGAGAAATCCATCAATCCTGGCATACCAGATTCTCGAAGCCTGTTTCAGTCCATACAAGGCTTTCTTTATTTTACATACATGGGTCTTCTTCCCATCAGTCACAAAGCCTTCAGGTTGTTCAATATCAAGCTTGAAAAAATCGCCGCAAAATCGGCAAAATCGTGATTTTTTCCTCAGGCCGATTTTTTGCCGAGGAAAAGTTGCGTTTTTAAAAAAAATCATGGAGGCGTGCTTTTTTGTAAAAAATCGCGATTTTTGAGGAAAAAGCGCGCGTCGAGGGAAAAAAGCGCCCAGGCAGGCAATCCGCGGCCTAGTAAAGGGAAAACTTGGTTTTTTTTTTTCTCATTTGGCAAATGAGCTTGTTGGAAGTGGAGGAGAAGGGCTTGAGGAGACCAGCAACACCTTTGGAGGCTTTCAAACACCATTTAGCATCTCAACCAAGGATTTTTGTGGAGCAAGTGTTGAAGGTATGTGCATTTTATCCATTGTTTTTCTATCTTTTGCCATGGACTCTTTGAAAGATTTTTTGCATATTTGTTTTACTATTTCGTTGCCTATTTCTTGTCTATTTCTTTGCTCTTTGTTTTTACTATTTTGCCATTGATTTCCATGCCCCAAAAAATGAAAAACAGTCCCAATGTAAATGGAGGTTTTAAAAAATTAGAATGGAAAATAGCATGCTTGTTTTTTTACTTCTTAGCCACCCTCTTCTTCTTCTCTTTCATGGCTTAAAATCTAAATTTAGAGGTATGATTTTTTAATCTAGAATGTTGCTATTATTTTCCAATGGAGTTTAATGTAATTTTTTTTTGTTTTTGTGCCCCAGGGTTGCATTTGAGTTGAAGGCTTGAAGCATTCCAAATTTCCAATTGCAAAAATGCCAAAGACATTGGACCCATTTTGGTAGTATGGTGAGCCCGAGGATGGCAACAATAGGCAAAATTTGACTTGCAAATTATGTGGGCGTCACATGGCGGGAGGGGTTAACAGGTTGAAATACCATTTAGCCAAACTACCTGGCCATGATGTTGGCCTTTGTACTACAGTGACCCCAGAAATCATGAGAGCTGCCCATGATGCCATCCATGAAAAAATGAGAAAGAAGGATGAGATCGCTGCAAACAAAGCTGAGCTTGCAGCTTTTGGCCAAGCAAGAAGTTTAGGTGCATCTATATCTACCACTATCGGTGAGGGTAGTGGGAGGGGCTCCACAGCTTCACCTTGTGGGAGGGCGGGGCACACATCCCATTATGTTGGACCAGGCTCACAACCTTCTATCAAGTTAGTTATAAAGAAATCAGAAAAGGTAGAAGCGGACAGGGTAATGGGAAGGTGTCTTTACTGGAGTCACATACCTCTTAGCATTGTTAAAAACAATCCATTTTGGTAGCTGATGTGTGATGCCATTGCAGTAGTTGGCCCAGGTTATAAAACTGCCACCTTTGAGGAGTTGCGGGGCCCAATCCTTCAAGCAGAAAAGATGGACATTGGTGCTAGGTTGGCAGAGTTCAAGCAGTCATGGGAGGGCACTGGATGCACAGTCATGTCAGATGGGTGGATAGACGGTAAGGGTAGAAGCCTTATCAACTTCTTGGTACGTTGTCCTAGAGGTACCATGTTTGTGAAATCAGTTGATGCATCGACACATGTAAAAGATGCGGCACTTTTATGTGAGTTGATGGATGGGTTCATCCAGGATATTGGGGCGTACAATGTTGTGCAAGTTATTTTAGATAATGCAACTAATTATGTGGCTGCTGGCAGGATGCTTATGGATAGGTATCCCTCTTTGTTTTGGACTCCATGCGCTGCTCATTGCATTGATTTGATGTTGGAGGATATGGGGAAAATTCCCTTTATCAAGGTGGCGATTGATCAAGCTAGGGCCATCCCTAAGTTCATCTACAACCATGGTTTTGTTCTTAGTCTCATGAGGAGGCACACCAAAAACAAGGAGTTGAAGCGTCCTGCAATCACGCGTTTTGCCACCACATTTATTACTCTTCAGTCTTTGCTTCAATGTCAGGTTGAGTTGAAGCAAATGTTTGTTTGTGATGAGTGGCGTGATTGTGCTTACAGCAGGAGAGAGGATGGGAAAACCATTGCCAAGTTGGTGTACACTGATGCCTTTTGGGAAGGAATAGAGGAAGTGTGCTCGGTTAGTGAACCTTTAGTGAGGGTTCTGCGACTTGTTGATGGTGATAAGCCCGCAATGGGCTATTTATATGAGGCCATGGATAGGGCCAAAGAGACCATTCGGAATTTCTATGTGGGAAAGGGTACCCCAGGGCATGACAGGCACATGTTGTTATGGGAGTTGATTGATACTCGATGGACTAGGATGCTTCATCGACCCATTCATGCAGCAGGACTCTTCCTCAACCCCGTATTTGCCTACAAATGCAATTTTGATTTTGATGGTGAGGTTTTGGAGGGGCTTCTCACTTGTATTCAGAGGATGATACCTGATTATGACACTCGCAATGCAGTCAATCACGAGATAGAGGTGTATCGAGATGGTATTGGAGTATTTGGCTTTGCTGATGCTATTCGTGACAGGACATAATTCATGCTAGGTAAATTATTAACTTATTAGACCGTTTTAACTTTTAAGTTTTCACCTTTATTTGAAAGATGAATTATGATTTATTTATATTTATTTCTTGTTTGAACTTTGGTGACATGTAGCCACTTGGTGGCGAACCTATGGTGTGAGGACACCGAATTTACGGAAATTTTCCATCAGAATCCTTAGCCAAACCTATACAGCTTCGGGATGTGAGCGAAATTGGAGTGTATTTGAAAAAATACATGCAAAGAGACGGAGAAGGTTAGAAACTTAGAACTTAGAATTTGAACAAAGCAATTGCATTTAAATGTTTAATGCGATTTATGAATCTACGATCCTCTAGACTCTAAATTTTTTTTATTACCCTCTTACAGGTTGTAGTTCA
>LPNX010905711.1:131280-153696 GCA_001517045.1 Pseudotsuga menziesii | reverse complement strand
CAGTTTATTTTTAGTTTAATCGAACTGCTACTAAGGATTCCAGATTCCTTAGTAGGTGCTCATCAGCACAAGCTAGGGTGAAAACCCTAGCTACACCTACATGTCAGATGAGTTAATTAAAGTGAACGGATGAATATAAATAGAGGTGCGGTGCTCCTCATTTGAAGCACACACACTCTCACTTGTGTAGAGCACTAGTGGAGAAGAGAGAGAAGTAGCTGGAGAACGAGGAGGATCATGATTTGATCTCCTTGTTGGTTTTATATTTTACATTTTGGGGCATCTATATTGAGGAAGATTTTGTTGGGTTTTTCCCTTTAGGGTTTTCCCAGGATAAATCTTTGTGTTCCTTTTGTATGGTTGTGCTTGTCTATCTTTCAATGATCCTGTTTATATGATTTTGTTATGAAATCAAAATGAAATACTAATGATCTAGCTTAGCATATGAAAATTCAACAGTTGCAACCATGGAGAAGGAACCCTAGGCATAAAAAAGGGACTACTATGCACATTTAGGCAAATTGGAGCTACATATAATGATGAACCTGCATGTAAGGTGATGAGTAGAAATTGGAGGCTACCCTAATCAAGTTAGTCCTTCAACAATATACCTCAGGTAGGTCAGATCATTGATGTATCTCAAGATACTATCAACAACAATAACATCCACCTTCAACCCTGTCACAAAAAATGGCAACCTTGTTTCAATAGTGAAAAAAAGGTAGGTCGGATTGATTCTTTTATTATGAAAGAAGGTAGTTTAGATTGATGGTTGTACTCCTAAATTTTTTTGAAGATGTTAATCCAAAAAAATGGCCATTTTGATTTTTCCACCACTTAATTTAGGGTTCTTCCCCTCAACCTTTGAAATTTTTTTGATGCAATTTATGTAACTTCGATTTTTCAAATTCATGATATAGAAATCCTTGAGCATACACATTTTGTATGTACCTCAAATAATATATAGATTGTGCAATAAAATTGGCCCAATATCCTGATTTGACCGTGAGGTGCTTAATATCCTCAGGGCCACATTCTACCTTGGAATAGATTCAATATGTAATTCAACATGAAATGTAGCAGATTTCTATTCCCCATGGAATTTCAGAATGCATTCCTCCCATCTATCATTATGAAATTGATTAGGATACCCCAAGATGTCCAAGAAAACCATTAGAATCTTCTCTGAAGTGTTGGGTTATGCACTACAGAGTATCACTGAAGTGGTTAAAACATCCACTCTGCGGGATCTCCAGAGAACTAACATCATTATTTTTCCATTACTATAAAGGACATGTACTAGAACATTTTCCTAGACTTGTTGATTTCACCGTTAAGTTGAACCTAAATGATAAACAGAGAGGAGCACTAAGCAAGCTACAACACTTTGTAGGAAATCGAATGAGTATAAATATAATGATGTTAGTTCTTGGAGATCCTATAGAGTGGATGCTTGGTTTCTCTATAGGTTCCTCATTATATGCTTCATTATATGAATCATATATGGGGTCCCCAAAACTATGATTATTGATTTCAAATATAACATCCAACTCGTCATGAAATGGATAACTGCATGCATTTTCCATCTCATCATCAAACAAGAGTTTTCCTACAAAATATTCCTCATTAGAATCTCAACAATATGGACCATATAATTCATATTCTTGGGACGAGGTAATATAACAGAAGGATGGGTTCTTTCATAAATATGGACTTCTTCGAAGGAATATTCATGGAGTTTTTCAAGGGCTTGATTTTGTGGAGGGTAAAATGGATCCTCAATAGATTCCTCATCAAGAATAGGATCCCATATCTTGTATAACAACTTTATAATATATACAATTGAGTATACACCCTTACTAGGAATCCATATATACCAATTTCTTATGTCACATTTTTTCAAGTTAAGATATATATTGAACATATTCATTTTAATATCCTCAGGGCCACATTCAACCTTGGAAGATATTCAATATGTAATTCCACATGATACCTAGCAGATTCCTATTTCCCATGGAATTTCGGAATGCATTCCTCCCATCTATCATTATGAAATTGATTAGGATACCCCAAGATGTCGAAGAAAACCATTAGAATATTCTATGAAGTGTTGGTTTATGCACTACAAAGTAGCACTGAAGAGGTTAAAACATCCACTCTATAGGATCTCCAAGAACTAACATAATTATTTGTCCATTACTATAAAGAAAATGTACTAGAAGATTTTCCTGGACTTGTTGATTGCACTGTTAACTTGAACCTAAATGATAAACAGAGAGGAGCACTAAGCAAGTTACAACACTTTGTAGGAAATCTAATGAGTAGAGATATAATGCCTGCAATACTCTGCATGCATACATCAGTTTAATTATGTTAGTTATTGAAGATCCTGGAGAGTGGATGATTGGTTTCTCTATCGGTTGCTTCTTGGAATTTAATTTTTTTTGTAAAGTACTGTACTTTCTTAGCAAAATTCTTTAAGTTTTCAACAATATAATTCAGACATGTAGAATTCAATAGAATTCTCAACATCATTTTGAAGCCTAATATACAAAGTCCTCTGGACCTTTTCGAAGATAATTTTGCACACTTTTAAATGGATAACAACATGTTAATGATAATTCTAGGCAGTGATAAAAATCATAAGACAAAAGTAAAACTTCACCTTGAGCACTTTTAATCTTGGGCAATGATTAAGCATTTCATGTGTGTCTGGACAGTCCATCCACCCTCTTCCCTAAGTCACTGCCTCAAATTAATTCTCAACAAACCACAAAAAAATAATTTTGGGTGCAATCTCAGCATAAATAACATTAGTCCTAGGTTTGTTGCAACCATGGAGAAGGCACCCTAGGAATTAAAAAGGGACTACTGTGCACATTTAGGAAAATTGGAGCTGCATATAATGATGAACCTGCATGTAAGGTGATGAGCAGCAATTGGAGGCTACACTAATCAAGTTAGTACTTCAACAATATACCTCAGGTAGGTCAAATCATTGATGTATCTCAAGACATTGTCAACAACAATAACATCCACCTTCAACCCAGTCACAAAGAATGGAAAACTTGTTTCAATGGTGAAAAAAAGGTAGGTTGGATTGATTCTCTTATTATGAAAGAAGGTAGGTCGGATTGATGGTTGTACTCCTAAATTTTGTTGAAAATGTTAATCCAACAAAATGGCCATTTTGATTTTTCCACCACTTAATTTAGGGTTCTTCCCCTCGGGATTTGAAATGTTTTTGATGCAATTTATGTAACTTCGATTCTTCAAATTCATGATATAGAAAGCCTTGGGCATACACATTTTGTATGTACCTCAAATGATAGATGGATTTTGCAATAAAATTGGCCCAATATCCTTAGTTGACCATGAGGTGCTTAGTTCACTGGAAATTGGGTTAGGTAATACTTGGCCATCAATGGACAATCATGAATATTATGGTTTATGCTTTGGGTATTGAAGCAAGTACTAGGTATTTTGATGTCCTCCATTTTTTATTTGAACATTTTATGTCAGTTGTCACTATGTCTAATTTTTGTTTTCCCCTCTTACATTTAACACGAGAAGATGACCTTTGTTGTTTAGACAGTTGGTTAGCTTTAGAATTATTCCCTGGTGTGAGTGATCTTTGATGTTTCCTTGCCCTTTTTCCATCCCCTTGGTTTACAAAATCAAACTGTTCTTCATTTGTTTGTAGAATATTTCTCTTGATTTGACTGAAGCTCCTAGTAGATATAATAGATTGTTGGTAGAGACTCTTGAAGATTAAAAAGGTTTAATTTATCCCCAAACAATTATAGTGAACATATATGTGGTGTTGAAGAAGCTAACCTAAACCTATTATATGATGGAGTAGAGAAGGACAAATTTGAGCTTCTCTTCTTGAAGCCTTATGTATATGCTTAATAATCTCAACACAAACCAATTGATGCCTCACTCAAAGAGTCTATAAGACTACAATTTGTTTCAAACCTCAAATTTGTGAAAACGACAACAATATCTTACACAAATGATAAGAAATAATAAAATATCAACAAGCATTAGTGTCACTTGAAACATAGAGCATAGAATCTAATGATAAAGAATACGATGGTGTTCTTGTTGAAAACATTAGGTTAATCTATGCCTCCTTGATGAGTGATCACAAAAGGAAAAGAACTTGGGTCGAAGTTGGAGGTGAACCAAACCATTTTATAATTTTTCTCCAAGTGGAAAGAGAGGAAAGGTCCAAAATCCATTCAATTTTAATTTGGTTGGTTGGAGAAAAATACTTTGTCAAATTGATCAAAGTAGAATGCAAGCCATTTAATGCCACCCTATTAGGAAATTGACAAGAGAATAGCACAGGATGAACAACATTAGCATCACTTGAAACACATATCATAGAAATTAATGATATAAGGAAAAGGAAACAATCTCTTTAGGTAAGTGTTTTGAGCCTTGTCTCACTATATTTAGAAGACAATTTCAAAGGATTCATCAAATCATTGAGGAAGGCATGATACAGTTAATTTAAGATCCTTTTTATTTGTGCGGAATAGTCTTTTTTGGTACTTTCTACTATGGGATTTCCTTAGGGTTGAAAATTAGTATGGGAAAATAAGCATCATCATGACAAGCTAAAAGGAATAAATCAGCAAATATTACAGACTGATATAAATGTATTTAAAACATTGTTTTCATTCCTGAATGTGCCAAATAGAAGATATGGAAATGTCCGCTCTTAATCAATATATATATATATATATATATATATGATTGTTGTAGGTTACCACTGGGAAATATGCCTCCAAGAATGACTGTAGCAGCGGGTCTAATTTCTTCCATTATTGTGGTGGTACCTATTTGAAATCTCCCAACTCTGTTCAAGTTAGCGTTGCCTTAGGGTTGAAAATTAATATGTTAATGTTATACAATAAATTACTCTCCAATATTGTCTTAAATATGGGATGGAACATTGTAAAATCATATTTCCAAATCAACGCTAGCTTCTAGGGTCCCATATTCATCTACAAGGAAAAACTTGTGACATGAAGATATGATACTAGATCGGCATAGAACTGTGTTGCTTTGAGCAGTATGGGTGAAAAATAGAAGACTACAAATAAATTGTAACTTAGGGATAATATTCATTATAAAATGACCTTTAGGTAGGCAGAATAGGGAATCAATTCATCCTCCATTGGAGTCCTTCAACCATTAATCTCTCTCCCTTTCATTCATAGGTCTCAAAATATTTACTTTGGGAACAAAGTACTTATACAGTTCGATCAAAGCCATCAGCTGTGCAAAATGCTGGAAGTAAGGATATTGTTTCATGTTTCACATTTGTTGTGATAAGGAATATTGAAAAGTTAGGAAGTACCAAAGCTAGACATTATGTGCACGTGGACTTAATGTAGGGAGAGAAGTCATGTCTACTTTTTTGTTCTTGAATGGGAGCAATGATGAAGCCACAATACTGGTTTATAGATGGATATTTAATAACCATGCGAAGATTCATGAGTTATTCATAAGACTTTTCAGTGTATTGTTGATTAAATCTACAAATATTATTGTTGAAATGGGGTTAGGCCAGTAATAAGAACACCTGCATATCCAAATACACAACCACCATAATCGCTCCAACATTCTACATGTCATCATACTTTCTATATGTGATGTATGTTTCTAACACATTTCCAGAGCCGTGAAAGAATTGGTGACCAAGCATAGTTCCCATCCATGTATATTGCCAAATCCTGTATGAACACACATTTATAATACATTATATAAATATTTGTGAGCATATCATAGTGCCCATGTATAAAATGATATTTTGTGAGCCTACACAATACATGTTAGGTAAAGGCAATGCAAGCAATATGTAAGAATGGAGACTTCTATGTAACTAAAAGAGGGGCATACATTAGAATTTTTTAGAATTTCCAGTGTACTGTTGTAGGATTGCCACTGTGCAAATAAGGCATTCACTTGTTAGTCACAATCCCATTAGTATGATAAATTATGGGAGAGAGAAAAACATCCCTACACAAATATTAACTGATAATTATGGTTTTGGTGTATCATTTGGAGAATAACATCCTATAACAATAGTTGTTATTATGACTCTTAAAGGGTCCTACATGAGATCTGGGCACTTTTAGGCCCTTGATATTTCAAGCTTAATAATCCATAAACAACAGGTATGTGCACCCTAGCAATGATGGAAAAGATCATAAAACATATTAGGTAAAATGGATAATCATCTACAACATCACAACAGCATTCATGGGAAAACTAAAAACCACTTACAACCATCAAAATTAAGGGTTACAACAGCAACAAGTGTAGAGTAAGGAAAGAGGAGTAGCGAAGAAAATGAATAATCGGGCCAATGTAGAGTGGAGAAGTGACCTAGAAGTTTGGAAGAAGAGATTAACCAAGATTCCTTGAAAAAGGAACTCATGTCAAAGATGCTTTTTGAGGGAAGTGACCAACATAACAACTCCGTATCACTTCTATATGAAGTAAATGTAGATGAATGCGAAGATATGTTCTTTCAAGGAGATAGTCCATTAAAGGAGAACCTCCAGGCCCTGTACAAACATATATTAGCATAAATTGCAGTGTTATATTTGATGCATATGCATAACAGTTCATCTCAAGCTTGACAATGTTGAAAGGCCAAAGTCCGATGGGAACAATCATACATATGAAGTTTGTGAATGGACAAAGGGCATTTGGAACTCCTATTAATTAGGTTTGTGTAGTGATTTTTTTTATGGATTACAAAGACCTATGCAATGGCTCCTTGAATGTAATGAGGACCAAGAGCATTAGACATAGACTCATTAAATCTACAAATATTATTGTTGAAAGTGGGTTAGGCTAGTAATAAGAACACCTACATATCCAAATACACAACCACCATAATCGCTCCAACAATCTACATGTCATCATACTTGCTATATGTGATGTATGTTTCTAACATATTTCCAGAGATGTGAAAGCATTGGGGACCAAGCATAGTGCCCATCCATGTATATTTCCAAATCCTTTATGAACACACATTTATAATACATTATATAAATATTTGTGAGCATATCATAGTGCCCATCTATAACATGATATTTTGTGAGCCTACCCAATACATGTTAGGAAAAGGAAATGCAAGCAATAAGTGAGAATGGAGACTTGTATGTAACTAAAAGAGGGGCATACATTAGAACTTTTAGTGCTACCAAATGCCCACACCTACTACCCAAACTCATTCTTGTCAAGATTTTTTCTTTAGGAAGTAGGAAACTTTTACAAGTTTGTTGCTTATAAGTCTTTCCAAGGTTTTTTCTATGTTTTTGCCAATTTTTTTTCTGGCCATGGTGAAGGTAGAACCAAACAGGTATTTTTCAGACTTGTCTTCCTCCAGTGAGGGGAGTTTGGGAAGGCTAGAGGAAAGTGAGGCATATAGTAGGTCTATAAGGGATAGGTCAACAAGATGTCAAAAGATCAGAAGAAAATTCAATAAACACATGAAATATTTTCTCAAAGGAGGGGGGTCATGTTCTTATGATGATGAGATAGTGGGAGACATTGAGGTTCCCTCAAGGTACAAACACCCAGTGAAACAATGGGTGCCTAGGGATATTCCTCAAGTAAACACTATTTTTTGTGTGAATGAGAGGATATATAGAATTGCATCGTTGTCATTGCATGGATTGGGGTTGTTTTTCATGGACAACATAAAGGTTGGATATGGTAGATGTATAGAATTGATGGAGTATGTTGGACCCTCTTACAGCTACACTAATTGGATGTGTCTGGTCCAATATACATGAAGTATGTGTAGATATGGTTTGTTAATGAATTATATACAACTGAAATACAAATCTCAAAATAAAGGAGCAACATTGTACATGGACAGAAGGCTGAAAACAACTGGTAATATTGCGGGGTTTATAAACAGTACACACTCGGGGTCTACACTTAAGCAATCCAACTGCATATTCAAGTCGCATGAAGGAAACCATGTCTTTGTATGTGCAATTAAATCAATAACTGCTAGCGAAGGACTGCTTATTAATTACAATTTGAATCGTGTAGATACAAACACGGTTAGTATGGTTGTGGTACATCCAACAATTTAACCAACCTTTTATTAATTATTTTAACATCTATAGGATTTTTCGTTAGCATATAATTGTAATTTTCTACTTTTCTCATTTTGTTAGGTAATTTTGAGTATGTTTTTTATGCATGATTCTCTTAGGGGCGCCTCCCTCTCCGTAGATGTTTGTCGACCCGATTCAAGGCGGTAGGTATACATCGATATTGCCAATGTAATAAATTTAGGATGGACATACAGATATGTTGTTATGTATTTTCATTAGTATATTCGGTTCGTTTATATAATCTATCTATTTTCCATGCAGAGTGTTGATCAGGGAAGCCAACCGGCTGTTGATCAACCGACTATAGCATTGGGGCAATAGGAAAACATAAATGTAATTCTCCATTTCAAATACTTTAAAATCGTAAACATGTATATCATGTAGCATAATGTTTATTTGGTTATGTATTTTTTCGTTTTTATGTTTGCATTCATGATGATAATGTTGTCTATCTTTTTTGTAGGTTGACCGAGGAAAGTCCCCAATTGTTAATCAGACGATTGGATCCTCGAGGAAACCAATAAACCTAAATGTAATTCCACATTCTAAATAATTCAAAAATGTACACATATAAAACATGTAGCATAGTGTTTATTTTTGTTCTGTATTTGTTAGTTTTTACATATTGTGTTCATTGTCATAATGTTCTCTACGTTTTTTGCAGGTGGCTGATCAAGGTAAGTCTCCAGCTATTGATCAGACCACACCCTCATCTAGGCATCAGGTAATCCTACATGTAATCCTATGAATCTATCATGATAGACAATTTTTGTTAGTATAATTTTTTACGCACACTATTGTTTCAAAGGCTAAGAAATTTTTTATTTATTTTTGTTTTAGATAGGATATTCGGTTTATGAAACACCACCTCAGCACTCTTTATAGAATGAGGTCTCCCAGTTGATGAGAGATAGTGAAATTAGAGGGTCTATAGACCCATTGAGGGTGCTACAGAAGACCAGGGAAAAACAAAATGAGGAGCTAATTATTCTTACATTGATAGTTCCACAAACAGAGGAGATCAAAAAAATGATTCAATTGTTGTTACAACAACGTAAACAATTGGAATTAAGTTCTTGAATAATTATGTAAATTCATTTATAAAACTTTCTAATATTTAATTTTATATGCTATTGAAATTATAATACAATGGTTTGAATTTACAGTATGTTATGGAGATTATCAATGGTGCTCAAGGAAATGTTGGTCCCAGTGACCAAAACACTCCATGTACACCACATAATGCTCCCATATTGTCCACTAAATAGTCAGCAACACACTCTATGACACCCTCGAGGTCAACAAAGGGTGCAACCAATGCTGCCCCACCCAGAACAGATGCTGCAGAAGAAGGGGTGGATGCATGGTTAGATAGAGATGTGGATGCATTTCCTAGATCTTCTCATGTCACTAGCATTGGTTCAATAGTGTGTACATTTTTGGTGAATGAAGAACTGGTTCCAATAAAGATAGAGAGGATTCTTGGTGATTATAGATTATTCAATTTAGTTTTTATAGTTTGTGTCTAATATACCGATATTATTTTTTAATGTTGACTAATCACTAGTATAAAATGAGAAATTAATGACTAAATAAACTACTAGATGATAACATATTAATGACTAAGCTAAATATGACTAAGATATAGGAAATTAGCTAGTAATAGTCATATATATGCGAATTTAGTCATTTTTGTAGTCACAAATTTATGATAGGGCACGGAGGAATCAAACCACCAACCTCGTGCCTATAATTAGGAAAGCACTCTATCATTGATATAGAACCCTTTAAGAAGTTGTTAATGCTTGACAATGATGATATTCATACAAATTTATGATAAAAGGAGAAGCTAACTTATCAATATTTGGATTAGCATGACTAGATTTCAAAATTGCATGAGAAATTTCCAAAAGTAAAGCTAATACAATGTGCTCACATCCAAATTGAATAATGAAAAAAATGGATAAAACTTTCAACTCAAACTCTAAGAGCTTATGAGACTTACTCACAAATCCTGGTGTTGGGCACCCGATATGGAAGTTAATTACAGCTAACATACAAAGCGTTCGATATTTATTGTCCACCCAGGGAAGTATTTTATTTCAAGGATAGCATGCACTGTAAATTCTTAAACACTAAGTTGCTGTAAATAAACAATCCTATCCTCTGCCCAGCTACATTCATCCCACGAATCCACTTAATCTAGTTTATCTTCTAAAGAATACAACCACAATTACCTTCTACTGTTCTTGATCTAGAACTGAAAGATTCATGAAATCACATCTAAATTACTTTTGCAGAAAATGGAGTCATGTTTACCAAATCATCTAATGATTTACCCAACTATCTTGATCTGATTATTCTATAAATCCAAAAGACATGAATTGAGTTCAGCTAGTCTAGGAATTCAGAGTACAGGAATTGAGTTCAACTATTCTATGAATTCAAAGTACAGGAATGAAATTATACAACCATAAAAGAAAGGAACAAATTGCAAGAATTTATAGAAACAAAATTAAAAGATCTAAGGATGAACAGAGCTGTTACAGCTACCACGCAGTTGCATAAGGAAAAATTACCTATACAGTCGACTGTCACACCATGCCACTACAACTTTCCAAGAGATGAAATTAATAACACACTGTAAATCCACAATTGTTACAACTTCCTATGAAGAAATGAAATTAACATAACATCACACAACAGAATAATTAAAATTCCAAATTTAACTCAGCAATCCCTGTGGGAAGGCGGGCCTAGCCTTCACACAGAGATGCTGGATATAACGCATGTTAAAACCCTTAGATCTGAAGTAACTCCTTGTATTAAAAAGTTAGATCAAATACATAATCCTCAGTCGCAGCTAATACAATAAATTGGTTAAGGGTTCAACCCCTGGCTCAGAACAGTGCCCCATATTTATACAATGTAAATCATAACATCCTATCCCTATTATTGGGCAGCCATGAACATCTCTAATCTTCAGGCGCCTTAAATTACAACAATTGTTACAACCATGGTAGGATGAAAGTAGGAAATATAGGGAAACTGTTAATTGACCCAGAAATAATGATATCCTCATATCACAGCTATACACGAGCAGCAGCACACTGTTGACCTCCAAATCTGTCACATTCTGTTGCAACTATCCTCATACAACTTTTCCTAGAAGAATATACTGAGACCGCATTCTTTGGTAAATGGTAGGATGGATGGTGATCAACTTGAGTGATGAATGTCCATCCTTTCCTTAGCATGTGCAGCCCACTATACCTGCAGTCTCTATATCTCAAAATACCTTTATAAAGCATCATATGTTAGCATATTTAAAGATATAAAGCCTTAATTACCACAATCATAAGCATTAATAAAATAAGACAATAACCAACCATACCTTGGTGACTTGAGGAGCAGAGTGACGGAAAAACATCTTTTTAGCATGCTCAATGGGGTAGGATAAGGCAAAAAGAGGTGGATAAGGATGGTTAAAAAGGGGCCATTTCTGGGCCCAACATCTCCCCTCAACTGTCCTGTTGCATGTCCTCATGCAACAACCTCCACTATTTCGAATCTTAATCTTGCACTATGCTATGTTCATGGAGAGAAGAAAAGTTGTAAGCGAACTCAGATGTTCCCTCTTTTTCTATGAACCCCCTATGGGCAACCCAATATCTCCAACATTGCTGCTCCTCTACCTTGGTCAATGAGAAATCCATCCTGTATGGTTTTGTTGGCCACCAGATGATAGAAAATTTGAATTTCAATCCCAGCCAATTAACTCCACACTCCCTGATACATCCAACAAAACTCTTAATCCTGGCAAGTGCCTGTTCAAAATTTCTAAAATAATAGGGGTCTCTATTCTCGAGGGTTGGAGAGGCAACCTGCCATATGTGCTTACTGCCTTCCAAAGCTGTTTGTTGAAGTATGGAAATATGGCTAGTGCAGGTAGAAATAACCCCTTCCTGTAGCTCCATTATATGTCGAGTTTGGATGGGGCATGAAAGTAGACCCTGGTGTTGAGCAAGGAGAAGACGAGGATTTTGAGGTTCACTCCGAATCCACAATTTGGAGTGGGCTTCATTGTGAGAGAAAGTTTGAAAGGACCTTTCCCACTGAGCATGATTGCTCACAAAAGGGGCAAAATCCATCAACTGAACATCTCCTGAAAAAGGAACAGGGTTTGAATGGCGGTCCAAAGGACAAGCCATCTCATGCAAATACAACTCACACAGCAAATTCTGGTCCTCAAAATTGCTTCTCAAAAATGTCTCCAATAATTTTTCTAAGGTTGTTATTTCGTATGTTCTTCCTTCTTTCAAAACCCTTAATTTAAACCAAATAAATTGCTCAAATAGAAAGACAGGGTAAGAGGAAGAGGGTACTCTAGTGCCCAGGAGTTCTTGAGAAAGAGCATACATATGGTATTTTCCCTCCTGCATAGACTTGAAATTTTTTAGCTCCCTTAGCTCCTTCTGTAGTTCTTCCTCTCGAAGTCTCTGGGTCATGTGTTCTTCTTCCCATTTTTCCTTTAGTCCCCTGATGGTCTTTTTATGTTCAGTGAGGGAAACCATCCCTTTTTAGTATTCTTCCACCTGGATCTTCCACTTTCTTACCTCCATTCTCAAAATTGAGATTGCTTTTGTAGATTTCAGGGTTTCTTCTTCTTCAGGATACTCCTCCTTGTCAAAATCTAGGTCAATATAATTTTGAAGGGATTCAGTCCACACCTTATCACCTGATGTGCCACGGACATTCTTCACATCTGAGGTTACTTCTAGGGGTGTTGGTTCTTGTGTAACAACAACCCCTCCTGGAATTTATTCAGCAACAACTTCCACCAGTTCTAGAGATGTTGGTTCTTGTGTAACAACATCCTTTTTCTAAGGTTCTCCTTTGGCAGCTGACTGTGAGGATGTTGGTTCTTTTGGAGCAACTTTCTCATGAATTTTAATCTTATTTTCTACCTGATCATCAGCTGCTAATTCAGCCGGGGAATGTAAGGCTGCTGGTTCTTGTGTGACAGAGCCCTGTTCTTCTTTTTTCTCATGTTGCTGGGATTGGATGTCTTCTTCAGTATGAAGCTGTTCCTCAAGGATTTCAGTATCACCTAAGTATTGTGATTGAACTTTTTCATCTTCACCTAAATCCATATCAGGAATGACATCCACTTCAAGGTTGGCTTCTTGTTGCATCCAAAAAGTCTCTACTGCAATTTTCAAGGATGTTGGTTCTTGTGTGACCACATCCTGATTTACTTATTCGTCTCCCTGTTGTTGTGATTCCATTTCTAGTATCTCTATGTCCTGAGACAATTCTGGAGTTATAGTACACATTTCTTCATCAAATTCTAGAGTTCCTTTAGTCCCTGGTTCTTCTTCTCTCATTTGGACAACCACTTGGACAAGAACATTTGAGGATGTTGGTTCTTGTGTGATAGCATCATGTTTGACCTCATCATTATTTTGTTGTTGTAGTTCCATTTCTATTATTTTTGTGTCATGAGAGGTTTCAGGGGTCACAGTGCAATCTTCATCCATAAAATCAAAAATAACTTCATCCTTTGGTTCCTCTGTCCCAGGGTTACTGGCAATTTCAACAGGAATATTCAAATATGTTGGTTCTTGTGTGGTAGCATCCTGCTCATCTGAAACTTCCTTCTCATGAAGTTTTTTCATGGGGAATATCCCCATCTCTCAAATTGGTAATAGTCAAAGATGCTGGTTCTTGTGTGACAGCATCCTATTCATCTACAACTTCCTTCTCATGAAGTTTCTCTTTGGGAGTCCCACCATCTCTCAAATCAGGTTGTCCCTGTCCTTCCATAGTTGTAGGTGTAGACTGTTTTGTTGTAAAGGCATGGACTATAACCTTATAACCTGACTCATCAAAGATTTCTCCACACGTAGGACATACAACTCTTTCTTCCTCATTGCCAGCCTTGGTAGGATTTGATCCTTCCAGTTGATCTACAGGTTCAACCAATGTGTGCAGCTTCCTTTCACCCTATTTTCTACATGCTTCCTTCCAATTTTCTAATTCCTTTCGGAGTGCTTGTACTTCCGCTTTTAATAGCCTGTTTTCAAATAGAATTCCTTCAATATGTAACTCTTCTGTGACTGGTTCCTGTGGGGTGTCAATTGTTTTGGGTCTGTTGGTTTTAATTTCTCTTCTTTGCAGACCTGGGTTTACTTTATTGTACCAACAATACCCCTAGCTCATTGGCCCTTTCGGTGACAGACCGCGGAACAGCCTAAAATCTGACCCGAAGTGATCTTAAATGGGTTGGATGAAGAATCACATTTTCTCAACCAGGTTCTGTAGCATCCTGGGTTCTCCTGACTCTACTTAACCAGTGAAATTTCTCTATAAATGTTGTATCTCTCTCTCTTCCTAGTAGACTCTGCTATGAGACTGACTCTTATCACATCGCAGCTTCTAGGATGATGCACAAACTTACTCTTTTGCACGGCTCTTAATCTGCGATTTCTCACACTGCAGCTCCTCCGATGGTGCGATATCACCTTTCTACACCATGATACTTCCTATAGTGAGACTTAATATACTTAACAAATCTCAAGGTCTAGAGGCTTCCTTTCTGGGTATAATAGCTCAGTTAACCTTCATCAAGGTGTTAAACAACCTCACTTAATATTCTGTAGTTTAACATGCTTAACAGCAATCACACTCAACTTGCTGAACTAAATATACCGGATCACTTAACACTGTAACTGCTACTATCATGAATCAAGCACTAATAAACTCATGTACAGAATACTTAACACATTCAACTTGCATTTAACCTGCTATGTTGCTGCAACTGAAGGATAACATGCATACATTCATTAACTGGTAAGCAACATTCATGCAATGAATAACAAATGGAAAATAAGCATAGCACAATCACATGAAACAGTCACACAACACACGGATTTTATGTGGTTCACTTCTAGGGAGGAAGCTATGTCCATAGGAACTGTGTTTATATTATATCTAGAGAGAGTAACACAGTTCCACTGCAACCTATTATGCAGCTTGAGATCTTCTGGGAAACTCCACGCACACAACTGGGAGCCCTTCTCTCTTAGATCTCTTCTCTAATATTGATTCTTCTTACAATATATTCTTTCTCTCTCTCTCTCTCTCTCTCTCAATCCCTACGGATTGTTACATTCATGCTCAAGGAGTCAGCTATTGGTTACAGTAAGATAACTACAGACTGAACTCAGAACCAGAGCTCGACTCTTTCTCAATGTCTTACTATCTAATTGTCTAACTGATTATCTAACTAGCTGATTATCTAACTAGCTGATTATCTAACCCTTCACAATACAAAATACATGCTTAAATAGGTGGCCCAAAGGTCTCACCATGATACAAAACTGTCGGCCTATCCCAACAGTAACCCAAAACCCTAACTATGACAGTCGACCTATCTGTACTTTGAACTGCCACTTACTAGTCATACTGCAGCTCTCTGCAGTATTCCATGATATCCGACGTTGATCATGGGTATGGGTGCCGCTTCCTCGGTCGATCCCCTTTTTCCCTTTGTCTCTAATACCTTGGCCCGTTGCTCTTTCTCGATTCATGAGGGTAGTGGAGCCCTCCTGTCGTCGCCGCTGCCTTAAATGCAGTTGTTGAGCTCTCTTCTCGGCTGCTTCAGGTACTATTTCCTTTGAATTTCTTGTTCTGATAGCAGCTTTTCCTATAGATATGGGGCCCTACTCCAATAGTCCCCTAACACTTACTTGTGGCTCATCCTCGAGTCACTGACATCTAGTTTCTCTTTCTCTAGCTTCTCCTTGGCTTCCTGCGAAGTCCTTGCAAATCTTTCTCTGAGTCCCGCGACATCTTTGTCCATAGCTTCGACACAATCTTGTGCCGCTTCCAGCATAAATTGAGTAATCATGGGATCTTCTGTGCTATCCATTTCACTTTTTCTTGTAGTGGACTCCTTGACCTTCTTCTCAATAGCATCGACCAGCTTTGCGATTTGTTCCTGATATGGTTGAAGCATATTATTGAATTCTATGTCTTTTTCTCGCAACTGCTGCGAATCCTTTTGCAAACGGTTCATCTCTATCATGTTCTTCATATTTTCAAGAGCTCTTAATCTCTTGACTTCTTCCTTCATTGCTGCTACTGCATTTTCTATGTTCTGGATGCTCTACTGCAATTCTAGTCTATCTGGGAGCTCTTCTAGCTCCGACCATGTGTTCTTCATATCAGCTAGCAATGACTCTACATCATCTATGTGACACTTCATCTATGTTGAAGTGAGTCTAAAGGCCTGAGCCCTTGCTTCCTTATCTATCTCAGGTGTTCCTGGTGCTCAAGCCTCAAGCTCAACAATCTGCACCTTGTGGTCTTCCTCCATCTTGACCATTGTTTATTCCAGATCCTTTATGCTTTCTATCATCTTTGGCATCATCTTCTGTAAACTTAGTTCGTAGATCTCTCTTATATTTCCTTCCCTCAGTGTCATGCTCATGCTCTGGTTTCTTGCAAGACCTTCAAGTGACCGCTTCACCTGGTTCACCATCAAATTCCTCACACAAGATATACTCCAAAGTTGCATATAGGTCTCTTCATGGATCAACAGCTCTTTTAAGGGTCTTTAAGCTTTTGAGAAGCCTTCCACATATATATTTTCCTCTTTATCTGGGTTAGAACTCGTATCACGAAGAAAATATAAATCTGTATCTTCTAGCCTTCTCAAACATTTCATTTGGTCTGGATCCTTTCATACGAAAACTATACAAACCATGAATTCCATTCCGAGAACAAGCCTTTGCCTACATTTTGTAAGAAGAAAATATCCTGGATATGGTGGTACTTTATCAACCTTTTCTTCTCTTTCTTTTTCTCCACCTTTTCCTCACTCTCCTTTTCATCTTTCTTCTTGTCGAGATATTTCTTCTCATCATTCTTCTTCTCTATTTTCTTATCTTCAGTGATCTTCTCGTCTTTATTTTTCTCTACTCTGGGCTGGACTCTTCTACTATCTGAGCTTGACTCCTCATCCTTGGCATCTGTCTGACCTGTGGTGCACCTAATTTCACAACCCTGGGTGGTGTTGTCATAGCAGACTCGAGGCCACCATGCTGGAATCGTTGCACAACGTCTTCTAAAGGTTCATTCTCGGACATAAACCAAGAAGTGCAATATTATGGACTAGCAATGGCTACAAAATTGGGGAAAAATAGCACTTTGTAACTGGAGTATCTCTGCACCGGGAAAACTTCTACAATTTTCTCTATAACTCTCAGAAATCGCAAAAGTAACCATTCTATTTGAATGATCTGTGTACTTATAGTGAAGGTGATAATCTCTGAAGCAACGGTCGCTTAAGCTAGACCCGTTGGTGGCATTTATTGCATGGATAAGACTAACACCCAGCGTCCCAATCCTTATTAATTGCTAAAAATACGATCAAATCTTCCCTTGAAAGTTGTGTGCAGGCACCAGTCTCGACCAAGATTTACCAATTCTAGGACAATCCTTGTACTATTTCCAAATCTAGGGCAACGTATACCTGTCATATCTAGATTAATTTCTTGTTAGAGGGTGAAGTGACTAGACCTCTGTCCCTTTTCAAAATTGTCTTTGTGGGACGGGGAACATCGCCTCGCTGCGATGTCACACCGCATCATCCTGGACCAAAAAGTTGGTGTGAACTCCGCAACGTTCAAAAACTCTGCAAGCGTCCTATTACTTGCGCAAAATAAAATTTCCTGCTGCGATTCTTTCTACTTAGAACTTTTTTTTTTTTAGTGTAGACTACTTATGAGTGCGATGCCTCCTTTCAACTACACTGGAAATCTGCACCGCTTAGTTCTTTGAGTTAGGGATGGGAGTTGGGGTGGCTATTACTATAAAGCTTAAGTCTGCTGCCATTAATCAAAGTAGGAACAAGCTCCTCGTTCATTTTACTGAGCTGAACAACACCTCCTTCTATGACTTGCTGAATCTGATATGGCCCCAACAAATGTGTCTTGAACTTCCCTGGAAACTTAAAAAACTTCTTATCATAAAGGAGCACTAGGTCTCCTATCTGAAAAATCTTGCTCTTGATGTGCCTGTCATGCCAAGCTTTTTCTCGTGCCTTCTGCACTTTTTGATGAAATCTTGCAATGAATCTGTCTTCTTCTAAGGCCAGCAGTTGTGCTAGTCTTTCATTCAACGTATCTGTATCAGCCATCTCGGTAATTTGAGCAATTCTTAAACTGGGAATAATATATTCCATAGGCATAACAGCCTCTTGTCCATACACCAAGCTGAAAGGTGTGTGTCCTATAAGTTCTTGCATGTAGTCCTATAAGCCCATAATACAGCATTAACCCTAAGGTCCCAATCATCTCTTTTGCTGTTACAGGTCTTAGTAAGAGCATTTTCTAAAATCTTGTTAAAATCCCCCACCGTACCATTAGCTTGTGGGTGGTAGGGAGTGCTCTTATGATGCTATATTTGAAATTCCTCCATCAAGGCCTGAATAGTGTGGTTCAGAAAGTGTGTGCCTTGATCACTCATCAAAATTACTAGACATCCAAATCTACTTATGATGTTTTCAAAAATGAACTGTACAGTTGTAGCAGCATCACAATTCCTTACTGCTTTGGCCTTTGCCCACTTGGTGAGGTATTCTGTTCCTGTGATGATGTATCTCGCACCAATTCATTTTCATGGTGGGTTGATACGACCCACGAAATCTAAATCCCACTTGTAGATTGCCCGCAACGTAATCTATGGTCACAGTGGAATTTCATCTCTCCGCGAAGGTTTTCCTACCCTCTGGCAGATATCACAGCATCTGCAAAACTCCTTAGTGTCTTTGTGCAAAGTATGCCACCATAATCCTGTGGCTAGAATTTTCTAAGCAGTCGGCTTTCCTGCGAAATGAGCTCCTGCGATACCTAAGTGTGCTTCTCTGATAATGTCATATTTCTTGTGTGGCATAACACATCTGCACAGGACTTCATCTGGACCTAACTTATATAAATGTCCTGCGATCAAAGTGAAATCTGCTGCTTTAACAACTAACTACTTCTTTTGCTGCTTAGTAAAGTCAACTGGTGCCCACCCTGTAGTGAGAAAGTGAATAATATTTCTGTAATACTCATCTGCGATCTAGATAGAAAACAATTGTGCATCTGGCAAATTATCCTCTAGATTACTTGGTTCTTCTCCTAAGTCTATTTGTGACAGATGATCAGGTCTAGCATTCAATCTTCCTGGTTTTACAATAATTTCAAAATCATACTCCTGAAATAGGAGTAACCATCTGCAGATCCTTCCTCCTAATAATAGCTTATTGACCAAATAATTTAAAGTGGAATGGTCAGTGAACATCTTGAATGGGGCACCCAACAGATAGTGCCTGAACTTCTGTAGAGCATACACCATAGCTAATCCTTCTCTTTTTGTAGTGGTGTAGTTTTTTCTGCGGTAGATAACTTTCTGCTTGAGTACGCGATAGGGTAATCGATACCCCCTTCTCCTGGCTATATTAAAACAATCCCTAGTGCGATGCCAGATGCATCCACAAGTACATGAAATGGCTTGTTCCAATATGGAAATACTAAGATGGGTGTTGTAACCATCTTCTCTTTAAGAGTGTCTAAACTTTGTTGGCATTCCTCATTCCATAAGAATTTTGCTTCTTTCTTTAATAGCTTTTCCATAGGTGCTGTGATATTTGCATAGCCTTTGATGAATTTTCTATAATACCATGTATGACCAAACACTGTCCTCAATTGCTTGATTGAGTTGGGTGCTGGGATATTTACAATGATGGCAATCTTTGTGGGATCTACCATCAAGCCTTGTCTGCAAACAATATGACCCAACAAAATACCAAATGGTGCACAGAATATACACTTCTTCAAGTTAAGAGAAATATGGTATTGCCTACATTTCTCTAACATGAGCCTTAAATATGCTATATGATTTTCGATTAAGCCGAATACAGTCCAATCATCAAAATAGACTTGTAAGAATTTATGAATGTATTCCTTAAAGACAGCAACTACTACTCTAGAAAAAATAGCTGGTGCATTTTTAAGACCAAAGGTCATTACCGTATACTGGAATGAGCCCCATTCTGTCGCAAAGGTGGTCTTATATTGATCTTCTGGATGGATTCTTATCTGGTGATAGCCTGAAAAGCCATCAGTGAATGAGTAGATCTCCTGTCCTCCTACATTGTCTAAAACTTCATTAATAAAAGGTGTCGAAAACGGGTCATGAAGCGATGCGTCGTTGAGTTTGCGCAAATCAACACAAATCCTGATTTCTGCTTTAGTTTTCTTTTCCTGCACAACCATGGGACTAACCCATTCGCTCTCTTCTACTGGATCAATGATGCCTGCTACTAGCATATTATCAATCTCATCCTTGACTTTTTCTTTATAATGAGGATTTAATCTGTATGGATGTTGCTTAATCGGCCTAGCATCCTCTTTCAAACGTATCCTCATGACTCCCAAATATCCTACTATTCCCTTCATTTCTATAAACTTAGTGGGAAATAAGTCCTGATAGTCATGTAACAAATCTGTGATGTGTCAACCGTTTCATCATCCCAATAGTATCCAATAGAGGCAAACTTTGGTTCTGTTTCTGTGCCAATATTGATATTTTTAATCTTGATAGGCTCTATGACAGCTGGAATCTCTAGCTTTGGTCCCTCAATTTCGTGAGTCCCTTCTGACTCTAGAATGTTGATACTGTGAGGATTCTCATCCTCATCACCTGGCTCTTTTTCAAAGTTGTAACACTCTAGCGCATGTTCTAACTGGATGGCCCAATCAGGATGAGTATACACTGGTAGGGTACAATCATCAAATATCTTAGTCTTTATAATCTCTAGAGCCTGATCAATGTTTGGATACTCAGATTCAAAAGTGAAAGTGAGTAGAAAGCTGTCTATCATAACTGGCCATGTAATCGTTCCTCTGTGCAATTCTGTCTAAGTGTATCAGTTCCTTGGAACTATGTCTAAAGTGTGAATGAATAGGTGAACCCATTCATCCTCTGGAATGTCCAACCAATTCTGTTCACAAATATCAATATGTGACCTGGGGTCACTTTCTTCTGTATATTTCTGCTGGAAATGTTCCTTATCAATAGAGAATCCGATCACCATTAATCTCTTAAAGTCATCCCATGATGCGATATTTTCTTTATGTGCGTGCCACCATTTTGTAGGTGTGGCTCTTACTGCAAGGTCTATAACTGCCATCCTCTGCTCATGAGGGATTTCCTTCTCAAACTGCTGTAAAAGGTCATTGACATCTGCTAAGCCATCGAATGACGGAATATCTTTAATCTTTGTGCCAATCCATCGCAGTGACTTAGTCATAACGCACATGTAATGTCCCCGGATTTGACCCCGCTTGTATGATGTATGTATACCTAGCGTGGAGCTCAAGGCCAAGGCCCCGCTAGTGTATGTTCATATTTTATTTAAAATGGCAAAGCATTGGACCTGATGTTACCCATGTGCTATTTAGCCATGGAACATTGTAAAAATGATGTAAATAAACATCAAGCAATAAAATACCAAAACTGACTATGGAGGCAACGAATGAGAAGGGGCCATGTGTATCCACTAGGGAGTGGTGAAGGGGTTGTGGGATTGAACCATAAGCTGCCATATGTCATTGTGATAACCCATTTGACTTTCCTTGTTGACATTTAACTCTGTTGTAAGGAAGTGGTTGAAGAAAACAATCCATGGCTTTAATGGAGCATGGGCAGCCCAGAAATTCGTATGGTGGAGGATCGGCTCTGTTTTCTTGTACCACAAGTCACTCTACCTCTTGGGGATTGCTTCTTACCCATCCCCATTCCATTGTGGAAAGACCCAGCATCATTTTCCATCCAAAAATGAGTTCCTAGCAGGGTGAAAAACCAGAAATCGCAACTGTGCAAAAACCCACGTTTTGAAGAGCCAAAAATGCCCAGATTTGGTATTGGACAGTGAAATCCAATGGGGGATCCATAGGTATGAACCTTAGGGCGAATTTGGGAGCATTAGCTACCCCGAAATACATGGAAAATCCCAGTTTTTGCAGCCCAGAAAATTAGTGACGGATTTCAGTTATTCGTTGATAAAATGGCGAGAAATTCAAGTGTGGATGTTGGAATAGAGGTTGGGTTTGCTTGATAAACCCAGTGAAGGCTGAAATATTAGGAAGCTAGCAGCTAGACCTTCCTATGCCCATCCTGAAGAGCACTAGAGGGAGGAGTTTCCTGT
>LPNX010905711.1:106450-125634 GCA_001517045.1 Pseudotsuga menziesii | reverse complement strand
ATATATATATATATATATATATATATATATATATGCATTGTGAAAACAAAGAGATTGTTAAATGCATGTATGATTGGAAAATGGAATGTGTGTAATTGCTTAAGTAAATTTGTGAATGTTGGAATAGTTAATTCCCTGCCCAGGAATGGACATGAATGAGCTCATGTTCCTGTTGGGGAAAGGCATGAAAGATATGAAAGCCTCATTGATGAGACTTGGACTGTCATGCCAAATTGGGTAATTAACTAACTTATTTTGATATCTATATTATGCTTGGTCTGATAGAATTTCAATGGTGCATTCCACAGGTGAGAAAGGTGAAACCAGGTGGTGCACGTTGATTATGGCAGCAGATCAAAAGTTGTTGGACTTAGCTGGAAGTCTCCTTCAAGTGATTTCCAAGACCCAAGAGAATCTTGGGGAGATGCTCAGGATACAGAAAAGGCAGAGTGAAATGAACCACCAGATTTTGCAAGACTCTATTGGTTTGCAAAGGGAGGTGAAAAGCATTCTGGGAGCAATCGGCAAAGGAAAGGAAGGTGGATTAGCAATGGGACAATTGTCCAAGCGACCTGATAAGAAACGGTCCAGGCATGAAGACTCAAAGGAAATTGAGCAGGTAAAGATGAAGCAGCCAGTGAGATGCTGGAGATGCGGAGGACATCATTTACGTCGAGACTGTCCGATGAGGGAACATGATGAGGGAAATAACCGCAAAGTTCCTAAACTTCGGGATCAGCAAAAAGCTGAGAACCAGCAGGAAAGGTCCCTGGAAGCCGAGAGGCTTGGTCTTGAACGTTCAAAGTAAATGATTGAACGTGGGACAGATCTGCAATTTTGGAATTTTTGATGTGCAATTGTATATGTATTGTATATATGTAATGGAACACCGAGGATGGTGTTATTCCAAGGGGGAGGGGAATGTAATGTCCCCGGGTTTGACCCCGTTTGTATGATGTATGTATACCTAGCGTGGAGCTCAAGGCCAAGGCCCCGCTAGTGTATGTTCATATTTTATTTAAAATGGCAAAGCATTGGACCTGATGTTACCCATGTGCTATTTAGCCATGGAACATTGTAAAAATGATGTAAATAAACATCAAGCAATAAAATACCAAAACTGACTATGGAGGCAACGAATGAGAAGAGGCCACGTGTATCCACTAGGGAGTGGTGAAGGGGTTGTGGGATTGAACCATAAGCTGCCATATGTCATTGTGATAACCCATTTGACTTTCCTTGTTGACATTTAACTCTGTTGTAAGGAAGTCGTTGAACAAAACAATCCATGGCTTTAATGGAGCATGGGCAGCCCAGAAATTCGTATGGTGGAGTATGGGCTCTGTTTTCTTGTACCACAAGTCACTCTACCTCTTGGGGATTGCTTTTTCCTCATCCCCATTCCATTGTGGAAAGACCCAGCATCATTTTCCATCCAAAAATGAGTTCCCGGCAGGGTGAAAAACCAGAAATCGCAACTGTGCAAAAACCCACGTTTTGAAGAGCCAAAAATGCCCATATTTGGTATTGGACAGTGAAATACAATGGGGGATCCATAGGTATGAACCTTAGGGCGAATTTGGGAGCATTAGCTACCCCGAAATACATGGGAAATCCCAGTTTTTGCAGCCCAGAAAATCAGTGACGGATTTCAGTTATTCGTTAACAAAATGGCGAGAAATCCAAGTGTGGATGTTGGAACAGAGGTTGGGTTTGCTTGATAAACCCAGTGAAGGCTGAAATCTTAGGAAGCTAGCAGCTGGACCTTCCTATGCCCATCCTGAAGAGCACTGGAGGGAGGAGTTTCCTGTGGGACTGTGTAGCAGAGAAGGGGACCTTCCTTGTGTTGGATGTGGTAGCTAATGTGGGTGCCTGACTATTGAGTTCATTTGAGATGCCTATAGCTCTGTTGTTGAGCTCACTGGCTTAACATTACCCTCCTCTATCTTCTTGTATGCTTGATAAACCCAACTGGGTGTTGGCTTAGCATGACCATTTGAGCGAACCCATGGCTGTGAGTGAGCCCATCTAGTTCCTCCTTAGTGGATACACAGCCCAGCTCGGGGGTGATCTCTCAGCTGAAAGAATATAGGATGGACAAAGATATATGGTTGGGTGGAACGTTGCTCTCACATAGCCAGTTGTTGGATAGTTTCATCTCAAGATAAGTATTCTCGGTGGTTTGAATGATTTTCATCTGCAGTTTTCCCTGTGCGTTAAATTACTCATGTTACTTGGATGAAATGATTATCTTGAGTTAGTTGGTATGATGCTTGTGCATAGCATGAAAATGGAATTGATTATTATGTGATTGTTTCACTATTCTGCCTGAAGGAAATAGGCTGAAGCACCCCCTTCTACTTGTATGTTAATATGGTTATTCCGTTGTGTTTACTAATTGATTTGTATTAATCCCATGTTCTGCAATGTCTTAATTAATGACTGATGTTTACATGTTGAGTGCATGATGAAACTGTGTGCATACATAGTGTTTAATTCCATTGTGCTTGTTGAGTATGAATAGGTATCCACAAGTTTTATTTAACCCTGCATTTCCAAAGAAATTGACTGGGTCTAAATTTTGCCAATAAGCCTGGTAGTTTGGTTAATGTTTCCTTCCTTGCATTGGATTGATGGAAGGGGACATGATAGCACATCTACGAGCTGAGACTTCGTAAAGTCTATTCTGCCAATTTTCTAAACCAACCTCCGAATACGATTTGCATGAGTTGTCGCATCGCCAACTAATATTTCCTTCTGCAGTGGGGTTGATATAATCACTCTGGTTAGCAGTCATCTGATAGAAGCTCTCCATATTACACACCTCTTCCTCTGCTCTGATAGGTTCAATGTATCAAGGAGCCTGAAAATGATCCAACGGTGCGATGACTAGAATCTGTTTATCCTCAAAGGTCATTTGTCTTTTCTTCAAATCGATAACAGCCATGTTATCAATTTCCCAATCAATACCTAATAATGCTGGATATGGTCTTCTATCGCCAATAATTTCTATGAATTCAAAATCTGCAAAGCTGCGAACTCTGTCAATATCAACTGGTACTTGCGGTAATCGTCCTAGTGGCGATACCCTCTGCTGATTGGCTAGTCGCAGATGGATAGGTGATCTGGCTAACTTAGGGCTATCCATCTATTCCCATGTCTACTTAGTCAGAACATTTACCTCTAATCCTAAATCTAGGATTACCTCATCCATTTCAAAATCTCCAATTTGTGCTGTGAGTCTCATTTCTCTTCCTGTTCTTGTATGGCCCATAATATTATGAACAGCACACTGCGTACTACTTAGGGAAGAAGACTGCTGATACTGATCTATGATGCATTGAAGCTCTCCTATGGGCTTCTCATTTCTTATGAGTTTCAAGTAGCTCCGTAGGAAGGATTGTACACTTCCTGTTAACTCATCATCTTCGCACCTTCCCGATGTGGTAGCCTATGATGTCTGCACAGGACTAACGCCACAAGTTTTTTGTTGTGTTATACCCCTATGATGCAATATCTGCGATCCTGCTGGTGTAGGGTCAGTAAAGAAAGTTTTAGCTTGCTGAAATGTTTCTTTGTTCTTCTGTAGGTCAAGTGGTGTAGATTTATCAGTTGCTTTATGCACCCACTTTGGACCTGTATTCTTTTCGGCATCCTACGATGTCTTACTAGTAGAAGCACCACTGTGAGTCACAATATTGACTCTTGGTTTTGGTTCTTTCTGCTCAGCAGCAATAAGCTGAATATTCTGGTTTACTGCTGGCTTAGGATCCTTAATCTTGGCTATCAATATAGGACATTATTCTATAGTATGATCATAGGACTTGCAATACTTACATGTTGTAGTAGGGTTCTGACAATCTCTAGCATAATGTCCTACAGCGCCACAGTTGTAACAAATAATCAGTCCATGGCCACGGCTAAAGCCTCCACCATGGCCATCATGAGCCGGTTCATGTTGTAGTCCTGTTACTGGTCTTGATGTCTCTAACTGGACTCTGTAGAAGTCATGTTTTCTCTCTATCATGAGATCATAAGATCTGCAATTATTTTCATCATGTCCTACTGACTTACAGAAGTTACAGTATAAGTTCTTAGGAGTTCGTACATACTTCTGAAGTAAAGGGCATTCCTATGGTCTATGTCCTCTTGTTCTACAGATTTCACATCATGGCCCTTGAGTCTGTACTAAGGGGTTAGGAGCCCCACTTGCTAGATACTCAACAAATACTGGACAGTTATCTTTAGTATGGCTATGTCCTTTACACTTTGTACACCATAGTTCTTGTGCAACCTCTTTTCCTTTCTTAATCTCATGTAACTGTAAAGTGAGCTTAGCTAACTGATTCTGTAAGTTTGTCGTACCTGTACTAGTCTCGGCTAGAGGTGAATCCTCTAGTTTCATTGCCATATCCAATGCTTCATCCTGTGTATGGAGTTTCTATTGCATTAGTGGAAGTCTGATATGAGGGAGTAGTGCTGCGATGAACCATTCCTTATGCTACTCTGGCGCAAACTCAAAACTAACTTGGTCTATAAGAGCTTTAAGTTTCTAATCGAAATCACATACTGACTCTGTGGGTAACTGTTTGATGTCTTTAATTTCTATGATACATTGTGACTCAGACTTGGTTTTCTTAAATTCCTTAATCATTGTGGTCCTGACCTCTACGAGTGTTCTAATCTACGTTGATGTATACTTCATATACCATGTTAAAGCTCTTTCTCTAAGTGTAGTAGCCAACTGGACAACCTTAGTGTTGTCATCCTGGATCTGTTTAATGGTCCATACAACTTCACATAGGAACCAACACTGTTCTGGATCTTCTGCCCGTGTACCCCTGAAGGTAGGTAATTTCATGTCATCCCCCATTTTGTTTCTACGTGGTGGGTTCTCGTTTGCTGTATTACTACCACTTAGCGGTGTAAATGTAGTATGTACTATGTGTGAACTGCTAGGTGGAGTTCCTACGGGATTATTCTGAGTCCCGGTTTGTTTCTGTGGGGTATAAGGGTGGTAAGGGATACCCCCTACTATTATTTCTCTATTACTTTGACTCTATTCTCTAGTACTGTCTGAACTGTCTTCAAATAAGGAATATCTAAAATCTACTTTATATCTTTTATCGCTACGTGTACATCCAATTTTTTCAGAATTAATCTCAAACTCGTGTGACATTACACTTACTTAACTTATTCATCTGAGGATATATCCAGTACCCCTTTTTCATAAAATAACATCTTAAGGAACAAATTTAAAGAGTTCAAGTACTTACCATGATATCCTTTGAAGAAGTACCTCTCTACTTCACTAAAACTCTTTCTTTGATCAACTGCAAACTCTGTAATGAAACCTTCTAGCAAAATCACAAGCCAGAAGTCTACTACCCACAAAATAGGATTATCTACGCTCTTCACGGTGTGAATCATCTTCAGTGTCCAGACAATGTTCCACTTCTTCTTAAATACGTGCTTATCAGTCAATTTTGATAACCAATCGTACAACTCATTTGCATAGGTCGCAAAAAATATCTCATGCAAGTCTATGAAGATATGTTTCTGTAGCCACTCCTCTGTACTGAGCCTAGGACTCTTGTTTTCTTTCGCAGCAAATTCTCTTTCCTTAGACTCAACCCAATGGTTAAGTTCTTCTTTAGTAGGATGCCAACAGAACATCAACTCTTCAATTTGTTCAAAACCAGTGACGGAATCATCTGTTGGTTCAATCTGAGGAAGTCCTAAGGCAACAGAACCATTTGTTGGTTCTAATCTCTCTCCTTTGCAGACCTAGGTTTACTTTATTATACCAACAAAACCCCTAGCTCACTGGCCCTTTCAATGACAGACCACGGAACAGCCTGAAGTCTCACCTGAAGTGAACTTAATGGGTTGGCTGAAGAATCACGTTTCCTCAACTAGGTTCTGTAGCATTCTGGGTTCTCCTGACCCTACTTAACCAGTGGGATTTCTCTATAAATGTTGTATCTCTCTCTCTTCCTAGTAGAATCTGCTATGATACTGACTCTTATCGCATCACAGCTTCTAGGACGATGCGCAAACTTACTCTTCCGCACGGCTCTTAATCTACGATTTCTCACACTGCAGCTCCTCCGACGGTGTGATATCACCTTTCTACACCATGGTACTTCCTACAGTGAGACTTAATATACTTAACAACTCTCAAGGTCCAGAGGCTTCCTTTCTAGGTATAATAGCTCAGTTAACCTTCATTAAGGTGTTAAAAAACCTCACTTAAGCTTTTGCAGTTTAACATGCTTAACATCAATCACGCTCAACTTGCTGAACTAAATATACAGGATCACTTAACACTGTAACTGCTACTGTCATGAATCAAGCACTGATAAAATCATGTACAAAATACTTAACACATTCAACTTGCATTTAACCTGCTATGTTGCTGCAACTGAAGGATAGCATACATACATTCATTAAATGGTAAGCAACATTCATGCAATGAATAACAGATGGCAAATAAGCATAGCACAATCACATGAAACAGTCGCACAACACACGTATTTTATGTGGTTCACTTCCAGGGAGGAAGCTACATCCATGGGAACTGTGTTTATATTATATCTGGAGAGAGTAACACAGTTCCGCTGCAACTTATTATGCAGCTTGAGATCTTTTGGGAAACTCCACGCACATAGCTGGGAGCCCTTCTCTCTTAAGATCTCTTCTCTAATATTTCTTCTTCTTACAATATATTCTTTCTCTCTCTCTCTCTCTCAATCCCTGCGGATTGTTGCATTCATGATCAAGGAGTTAGCTACTAGTTACAGTAAGATAACTACAGACTGAACTTAGAACCAGAGCTCCACTCTTTCTCAATGTCTTACTATCTAACCGTCTAGCTGATTATNATAATACAAAATACATGCTTAAATAGGTGGCCCGAAGGTCTCACCATGATACAAAACTATGGGCCTATCCCAACAGTAACCCAAAACCCTAACTATGACAGTCGGCTTATCTGTACTTTGAACTGTCGCTTACTGGTCATATTGCAGCTCTTATAGTATTCCACGATATCCAGCACTGATCGTGGGTATGGGCACCGCTTCCTCGGTCGCTCCCCTTCTGTCCTTTGTCTTTAATACCTCATCCTGTTGCTCCTTCTCCATTCATGAGGGTAGATGAGCCATCCTATCGTCGTCACTTCCTTAAATGCAGTAGCTGAGCTCTCTTCTCGGTCGCTTCAGGTACTATTTTCTTTGACTTTCTTGTTTTGATAGCATCTTTTCCTATAGCTGCGCGGCCCTGCTCCAATAGGGTCTAAGAATGGGGAACTCAATTTGTGCTTCTAAGGTTGCCCATTTTCCCTTGCTGCTTCTGTTGCTGCAATTGACCTGGTTCTTTTCCGTCTTATTGGTGGTGATTCCTTAATTTCATCCTTTGATCTCCTCCTTTTTCTCTATGGTACTGGAGTTTCTAAATTCACAACTGATGTGGAAGGAATATCCCTAGTTCCATCATTTTCTTGTTCTTTAGCGTGTTCTTCCTTAATCAGGGTTCCTCTCCATTCAGGGGAAGATTCAACAGTCACCAGCTCAATGTTTTCTGCTATTATCATAGCTATACCATCTTTGGTTTCAACTGTGGTAGCATCTAATGCTGCTCCAGTTTCACCCTCTGCTGTCAGAGCGGCCCTACTATCTAGTTCTTCCACAGGGTTTTCATGTACATCCTCTCCCAATTATTTTGCTTATTCCCCTGACTGATCCTCTGATCCAGTTTCATCTCCCCCCCAACTAGAATGGAGGGTATCCGAACCTCTTGTTGCTCTACATTTCCCCCCAACTACTGATTGACCGGCTCTTCTTGATGTTGAATAGGCCCCACAAGTACAAGTATGTCCATGTCCTCTTCTATTGGAACATCGGGAAAGGGAGTAGGTACCTGAGCTTGGGCTATAAATTGCTCCCAGCTTTGGTTGTGTTGAGCAAGGGTCTGTAATATTATTAATTTAATGAGGCCATGGTGGGTAAGTGAGGAGAGTGGATGCTTGGCAGCTCGAACAAACCCCACCATATGATGTAAATCATTGAGCAAATAGAATGGAATGTTTAACAGAGCCCTGTGATGGAGATGAGATAGTAAAGGAAATTCAGAATGATAGATTGTTTGGTACCTACCTTCACAGGTGATGTATTTATTGAGAAAAATGGTGACTTGATTCCATGGCTGTGGCAATGATTGTAATGCTATCCCCCTTCGTGTCGTTTGAATCTACTCCCCTTCCCTTAGAAAATCCTGTACTGCTGTAGTAGTGGCGTTTCGTCGTCCAAACCAAGCTCCGCCCACCTGGGGAAGACCAGTGACCTCAGCCACTATGGCTTTAGAGACTTCAATAAGCAATCCCCAAACCTTTGAGTGGGTTTCTGTAAGATTCAAGGTGAACTGTAAAGCTGCTTCACAGTGAAATCCATTCAGGCGCTGGAAAAATTCAGTCCAACTTGCAGCTTGAAAGATGGAAAAAAATTCAGCATTTCTTCTGAGTTATTGTGTGTTTGGAGGTTCATATCAAGCTGGAATACCCATGTTTTCTGCCTTCAGAAGTATGTTGCAGTCCGATAGATTACAGATTCCAACAATGGAGGTTACCGCATAGAGTATGCATGAAAAACCGAGAGTGGAGTTGGGAAAATTTGGAAAGTTTTAGCGCATTGGATTATTTGAAATTTATCCTGAATTAGGAAAGGTGGCAGTTATTAAGTAGCATAATTAGTCATTATGTCGCATCGGCGGAGAGTGAACGATGCAATAATGGGAACAGAAAGGAAGGTATGATTGATATTGTCACATCCAATAAATACTTAATCAAGTAGTTAATCAAAGCCATATTTTCGAAAATGCGTGATGGATGATGTCCTTTTCGAGAATAGGTGTACTCATGTGATGTGTAGTCATTAGATGTGATCATTATTGCAGGGGTACTGTGATAACCTTTTCCGTCGGCGAACAAAAAAAAACCATCGTGTTAAAATGGTCGAAAACATGATGAGTGCTAGAATATGATTCAAGTTACCGGCATCAGGAATCAAAGCCATATTTGGAGGAGTTTCTATCTTGCAAAAAGTTTTTCCAATAACAAAGGAGTCACAGCCACAAGACATAAGGAAATCAGACAGTTTAGCCCAGGCGCGGCCTTGGAAGAAAATTCAGCCAAATGTAGCAGAGTTGCAGCTGACAAAAAAAGGTGTTGCAGCTGCCGGAAAAGGATAGAAATGGGTTAGGAGGATGGGAGTTGACTGTGTTGCAGCTGCCGAAAAAGATGTCATAGCTACGGGAAAAAGATAAAAGAATGTTAAACGGACGGAAGTTGACTGTGTTGCAGCTGCGGAAATGGAAGAAAGGCGGAGTTTTATGGTGTCGTAGCTACCAGAAAAGGGTGTCGCAGTTGCCGGAAAAGGGTGTCGCAGCTGCCATAAAAAGGGTGTTGCAGCTGCCATAAAAAGGGTTTTGCAGCTACCAGAAAAAGGTGTCATAGCTGCCAGAAAAAGGGTGTTGCAGGTGCCAAAAAAAGGGTGTTGCAGCTGCCAAAAAAAGGGTGTTGCAGCTGTGACAGATTTATTTAAGGGAAAAAAAAATTGGTGCAGGAAGTTACAGAAGAATGATTTTGGTCGCCAGGCCCGATAATGAACACCACTCTTAGGTGCTTTCCTACACATTTTATAAAAAAAAAATGGATCAAGTGCAAAAGAAAAATTAATAACAGAAAAAAACAATTTATTTATGTACAAAGATTCATGTGCGATTTACAATGATTAATTAAGGATTGACAGGGGCAGAGAAAAATTCCTGCCCTTGTGCTAACTGGTAATCTGGATCAGCTGCAATCTATGAGGTAAATGAATCCTTTGAAATGGGCTTATGGTATAGTCGCAGCCTGTGACCATTAGCAAATAATGGTGCGCAATTCTCATCGATGGTTACCAGGCGGACTATACCATTATCAAATACTCTGTCTACTAGGTATGGGCCCAACCATCTTGTGCATATTTTACCCTTGAAATCTCTTTTGAATATAGAATCGTATAGTAGTGCCCAGTATCCCTCACAAAAGACCTTCTTTTTAATGAATCGGTCATGCCAATTGGATCTCTGTTGTTGAATTAACACTGTCTAGTCCACGGCAGCTAATCAGTTCTCATCCAGTTCGTTCAATTGGTTCAATCTTCTCTTCTGGGCTTCAGTTACATCTAGGTTTACCTCTGTGGCTATATTCAAAGTCTTAATATTGAATTCGATTGCGAAGACGACACTTTTCCCATACACCAAGTTGTAAGGAGAGAAACCTATAGTGTTGTGCCAAGTGGTACGATATTCCCACAATGCTTTTGGAAGTCTATCATCCCAATCTCTACGATGGCTCTGGACCGTCTTGGTAAGGATAATTTCAATGACTTTGTCAGTGCTTTCCACCTGGCCATTGGCTTGGGGATGGTAAGGTAAAGCTATCCTGTGTTGAATGTGCTACTTCTGTAGAATATTTTCAAATTGATGCGACACAAACTGCGGTCCTCCACTGGTAACCACTTCCTTGGGTACCCCAAAATAGGTAAATATTTCACTATATAGGAAATCAATCATAGCCTGGTCATTGTCCTTCACCAAAGCCACAACTTCTACCCATTTCGTCATGTAGTCGGTATAGACCAAGATGTAGGCTTTCTTCTTGGAATGAGGTCTGATAGGACCAAAAAAATATAAATCCCACCTATCAAAGGGTTCAACCACTAACTATGGTTGTATAGGCATTTGATCTAATATATTGGGTTGACCCATCCTTTGGCAGCTATCACAATACTGGACATATCTTTTTGCATCCTTGAAAAGGGTCGGCCAATAGTAGCCCATTCTCAGCGCTTTGTGTCCTGTCCTTCTGTCTGCAAAATTCCCCCCACAAGGCTCATTATGGTAGGCCTTCAGTATATGGAATATTTCATCTTCTCTTACACATCTTTTGATCTCAAGATCAGGACCTGTGTAAAAGAGATGACCGTTTACCCAACAGTACCTGGCACTTTGTTGAATAATTTTCCTCTTTTCTATTTTGGACATATGTGCCAGAAGCTTTCCTGCAGGAAAGTAATTAGCGACATCTGCATACCAAGGGGAGTGAGCTGAAACTGCAAATAAGTGTTCATCTGGAAAAGAGTCCTCAAAAGGAAAATTATCATCACTATTAGTGAAACGAGATAAGAAATCAGCGACAACATTTTCTCTTCCAGGTCTATCTATAATGGTAATATCAAACTCATGTAATAATAAAATCCATCTAGTCACCCTGGCATTAGTAACAGGTTTATTTGAGAGATATTTAATGGCAGAGTGATCAGTGTGCACAAATGTAGGATATCCGGTAATATAATTTCGAAATTTGGTAATGGAGTAAACAATGGCTAAGAACTCCTTCTCGATGATAGTATAATTAAGTTCAGCAGGGGCTAAGTTTTTACTAATATAATAAATTGCATAAGGTACTTGACCATTCTATTGTCCTAAAACTACTCTAATAGCAGTATCAGAAGCATCTGAAGAAATGTGGAAGGGCAGGGTCCAATTGGGTCCTCTTAAGATGGGAGTTGTGGACAGATTCTCCTTAAGCTTAACAAATGTTGTCTGACATGCTTCATTCCAAAAAAATTGCACATCCTCCATTAACAGTGAAAACAAGGGAGAGGCAAGTTTGGAAAATTTTTCTATAAATCTTTGGTAATATCCAGCATGTCCTAAGAAACTTCGCACTTTTTTTTGAGTTGCAGGAGTAGGTATATTTTTTATTACCTTGATTTTTGAGGGATCCACCTGAATGCCATCAGCTGAGATGAAATTCCCCAATAATACTCCTTCACTCATCATCATATGGCACTTTTCAATGCTTAAAGCGAGCTGGGTCTGTTCACAGTGAGTTAAAACCTTTTCCAAAGTTTTCAATGCTTCTTCAAAATATTTGCCATAAGGAGTAAAATCATCCATAAAAATTTCCATACTATCATTAACTAATTCTAAAAATATGCCAATCACAGCTCTTTGAAATGTTGTTGGTGCATTGCACAAGCCAAAGGGAACTTACTCTCTATGCAAACGTTCCCCAAGGACAGGTGAAGGTAGTTTTGTCTTGGTCTTCAAGAGCAATCTGAATTTGATTGTACCCACTAAACCCATCCAGGAAGGAGAAGAAATTCTTCCTCGATAAGGTGGCGAGTACTTGATCGATAAAAGGAAAGGGAAAATGGTATTTTTGTGTTGCCTTGTTCAGCTCTCTATAGTCCACGCAGACTCTCCATTTACCATTTTTATTGGGTACTATTATGAGTGGGGACACCCACTCACTGTCTCAAATGGGATATATAAATCCTGCTTCCAATTTCTAAATTTATTCCTTCACTATGTCCCTAAGATTGGGGTTCATTCGTCGTTGAGGCTAGCACACAGGCCGGGAGTCATTTTTAATATAAATATGATGGGTGCACATGTTAGAGGGAATACCCCTCATGTCTGTGTACTCCAGGGAAAATGCCCCCTTGTGTTATTTTAAGAGACTGATCAGGTGCTTCTGTTCATCTAGGGAGAGACTGGGGTTAATATTCAGGGTTTTTCCAAACTCTATTTCAACAGGAATGATTTTCGAATTTTTCAATACTAGGACTATATGCATGTCACTGACTAATGCTTCTTTCGTGATATTTTTTTGCTCTTCCTCACCTAGAGTAATATTCAGGATTTGATAAATTTCTTTATTGGCCAAAGTGGGTTCACTAATGAAATTATTAATGGCATCATCTTTAGTTTCATCCTTAAAGGTTAAATCCTTCCCTATCATTAATAATGTCTGAATGCCCTCTTCTTCCTCTGGCTCCATCCATAAAGGATTTTCAGCTTCTAGGATCGGTCAGGCTGGAGCATAGAGAGTGAGGTTCTTTGTCTCGGTGCCATATGATATGGTCATAGACCCAGATCGGCAGCTGATACAAGCATCAACTGTGGCTAACCAAGGTCTTCCCAGGATCAATGGGTGTCCTCCTAGTTGCGACTTAGGTTGTAAAACCAAGAAGTCAGCAGGGTACTCCCAAGAGTCGACTGAGATGACAAGATCATCCAAAATTCCTTCAGGTTTAATGGTGGATCTATTGGCCAGTTCTAAAACAGTGGGGGTTGGCTTGAGATTAGTGAGCCCAAGTTTCCTTACAGTTTCAATTGTCATGACATTAATCATTGCTTCTAAATCTACCAATACGTTGGGTATCTGTGTATGCCCAATCTGCACAGTGACAATGGGATTCCCAGGATCACCATATTTGGCCAGAAGGGTTTTTCCCATTATTGATGCAGATAATTTCCCTATGACATGAACAGTGGGAGGGTCTCTAGGTTTCCTTCTTGGTTTCCTTGTGCACAGATCCTGAACAGTTCTAGCATAGATAGGTACATCATGAAGGGCTTGAAGGAGGGGAATTTTAACATAAAGATTCTTTAACTCTCCTAAGAGGTTAAATTGAGGTTGTCCCACTACCTTTGGTAGCATTAATCTCTCAGGGTACGGTGGTTGCCTAATCAGCTGGGTAGGCTGTGTGTCGCTAGATATATTATTGTGTTTCAGCCAACACATTAGTGGGATGTGTTATGTCAGTAAATTTTCTCTTCGGTTTTGGTTTGACTTCTCCATTTTTGGTTTGTTTTTCATTTTATTTCAATTAAGGTTTTGTTTTAAGTTTTATTTTGAGTTTCCTTTAAGAACTTTTTGGTTGATTAAATAGTTTTTGAGCTTGCTTTTTTAGGTTTTATTTGATTTCTTGGTCTTTTGCATTCAAAAAGGGGTTAAAGAAAAGTCATATTATCAAAATTGATTCATTAATGTTTATTTGGAAGATCACCTATGCTTGATGTTCAACCTGGCAACTTAGCAGAAAATTAGCAGAAAATTGAAAAAGAGCGAAATTTTAACACTGGCCATATTCTTGTAGCGCTGGATAAAAATTTAACAAAGGGCGCGCTACAGGAATATCGCGGCCCTCTTATTCTTTGATTTTCAAGCCAAATTTTGACATGGGTTCAGCTCATAGGTGACTAATTTCATGATTGAAGGGTGTTGCTACGAGTTATGTTAGTAATTATCATGCAGGCTGGTCTGATTCGTGTTGAGAAGAGATCGTTGGTCATCATTAACTGAACGCAGCTCAGCCTGCAAGGTAGCAGTGTGGTTTGAGAATCGATTTGTTTTCTGGTACCTTCGTCGACAACCTGGAGTTAGATCACAAGCATCATATGAAGAAAGCATAAAAATTATGGAATTCAGCACTATAGAAGACTTTTGGGTGTGTTATTGCCATTTTGCTCGGGTTTCTTCTATGCCAAACCCAATGAATTTGCACGTTTTCAAAGAGAATATTTGGCCTTTGTGGGAGGACCCAGGAAATCGCAGTGAGCAAGTGCAAGCTTGTTAGCACATCCAGTAATTCCCCAGACATCACCAAAGGGTTTGAAGCTACCCTTCTCCCGTTTCCCAAGACCGCTAGCAGCACCAATGATCCATCTAAATCGATTTAAGTTGGACAATCGTTCCACTGCATTTAAAATTCTTTCCCCCGGCCTGTGGGTCTCATGGATATTGCTACCCTGAAGGAGCATTTTGCAGTGTTTGGTGATCTCTCCTCTGTGGAATTTGATGATGTAGAAGGTAATATTGGTGAAACATCCAATGCACTAGAAAAATGTAGTGTACGTGTCATCTACACTACCAGGCGTGCAGCTGAAAGAGCTTTTACCCATGGTAAATCTTGGCAAGACCACAACTTACAGCTTGCCTGGGTAATGCCCTCCAATAACGCTCTTAATCATCTCAGTGTAGAGGTTGTTGCTTCTCATATTTCTAAAGGCTCTGCCGATGGAGCCATTGCAGCTGAAAAAGACTCCTGTGCTGGAGCAGCTAGTGTTGAAAAGGAACCCTCTTGCGGAGTACTTCAATGAAAAAGCAATCCATGCCAGTGAATTGTAACATGATCTTCAGTCCTTGCCAGGTGGTGATCTCATGGAGATTGGTGAAAGAGGAGTGAACATTAGTGGTGGGAAAAAGAAAAGAGTTTCTATTGCCAGGGCTGTGTATGCTAATGCAGATGTTTATATATTTGACGATGCTTTAAGTGCGCTCGATGCCCATGTTGGCCGTCAGGTATTTGAGAAATGCCTCAAGGATGAACTCAGGGGAAAAGCACAAATTTTAGTTACCAATCAACTGCATTTTCTTCCGCATATAGATAGAATTATTTTGATGCACGAGGGCATGATCAAAGAAGAGGGAACATATGAAGAGCTCATCAGCCATGGGCCATTATTTCAGAAATTGATGGAAAATGCTGGAAAAATGGAAGAGAAAAGGGGATCTTCCACTAAGGATAAATCTTGGATATAAGGCAACTTACAGTGACAATGTGATTTACTTCACAACTTCAGAGCCTTTTATGATTTTGGGTATAATTTGCGAAAGGAATCATGGTTGAGAGTGGAGTTTGATGGTTATTATCTTGAAAGTGAACCATGTGTTGCTTGTAGCTGTCCAGAAGTGCCTTACACAAGAATGAAGCTGGACAATCTGAAGTCTGAGACCAAGTTCACTAACAATCGAATTATTATGAAATGTACAGGCAGCCACACTATCCAGAGTGTTACCATGACTGTTCATGATGCTCGCTGGTCAAAATCAGTTAAAGTGCTCAATTTGTATTATAATAATAGACCTGTGGCTGATTTGTCAGAGTTGAAAAATAACTGGTCACTGTGAAAACATGCAAAGAGTTGCCATCTTGCATTCAATCAGACAGAATTAAAAGTTGAATTTCCAATACCTATAACTGCTTGCAATTTTATGTTTGATCTGGACTCATTTCTATGTAATGAATGTGGATACAATCACATTGGGACCTAAATACTGTAATGGACAAAAGATCTCTAAAGCTCTATCCATCACTAGTGGATTAGGTGGAAGCATGGAATTGGATCATGGAATTCAGTGGAATGACTTAGTTGATGAGAATAAGCATCTGAATTATGCATATTCACCCAATGAAAATGGAAAATCACTACTTTGTCATAAAAAGGACTTTGTGCATGTTTGTAATATACTACTAGTAACTAGACAGGAAAGCCATAACGTGCCAGTTTAGAAGGATAGCTGTGCTGCATGAAAAGAGCAAGTGATGGAAAATGTATCACAGGGAAAAGTGTCCCTGTTTAAGATGATGACATTCAAGATAGTGACCACCTTCATGGCACTACCACCAGCAGCAAATTTCCTTGCATCCCATCCCCAATACAATAACATAATTGCAATTGGAATGGAAGACTCAACTATTCAGATCTATAATGTTCGATTTGATGAGGTGAAGAGCAAACTCAAGGGACACCAAAAGAGAATAACAGGACTTGCTTTCTCTCATGTATTAAATGTACTTGTATCATCAGGGGCAGATGCACTTATGGCTGTGCATGAAACTCAGCTTGCTATCTATGAAACCGCAAAATTGAAGAACACTGTTGAGAGAGGCAGATTTTATGGTTTGACTGATTCCACTGTCTTTCATTTACAATATCTTTCAAGCAGTGAAATTAATTGAGGTTAATGGCATCTTAGTTCTTGTGCACTGCTATAGTTCTTAGAAGATTAAATGCCATGACAAACACAATCAGGAAAACCCAAAGGCAACAAAAGGAGCACTCTGAGTTGATGCATGGCCAGCCATTTAACTCAGACAAAGAAGAGAAACAAAATTCTGCTCTATTTTTCCTGTTTTGAGTGATTGAAGTCAAATGCCTACCACGAGCTAATGGAGAGGAATTTTTGAAAACCAAAGGAGGTTTTTGTTCCTAAGATACTCATCTACAAAAAACTCTCTCAGTTTTGCAACAGCTGTCAAGGTTTGAGAGATTCAATTAAATCTTTACAGCCTATTTTTCAGGGAGTTTAAATATTCAATATTTTCCTGTTTTAGTGTTCATTTTGCGGGGAAGATTCTGATCGATTGGAGATGAATTTTTACAAAACAAGAGAGGTTTTTGTCCATCATGGACCCATTTACAAAAAAATATCTCAGTTTTTACACAGGTGTCACCAATTGAGAGATATGGAAGCTTCTTTGACACCTATTTTCCAGAAATTCGCCATGTTTGCCAGGAATCTGATTTGCTATTTTTAGTAAATTAGTTGAGTTAGTTAGTTAATGTAACTGCTGGGTAGTTTCAATTTCGACCTAATGAAGGGGAGATAGAACTACTTTTTGTAATTATAAAAGAGGGATAGAAAGACATTGTGAGGGTTCTGGATTTTTTGGGAGCATCAGGAGGTCTGCTAGCTGCTTGTACTATCAGACTTGTTCAGAGAACTGGTACTGTAACTCTCATATACATTTACTGATGAAACTATGTGATATATGACTCTTTCCCCCACATTTTTTCTATGTTGGCTTTGTTATTGAGCATGTTTTGCTTCTTTAATGGTAATTTCATTGCTAGTTGATGTCTTTTTCTGGTAATGCTTATCTTTAATGTATGAACCACAGCATAGTATCTTTGTTGGATTTTTGTGATATGTTTTGACATCTTTATCAGTTTTATGTATATGATTTAGTTGTTTCTTTTACTTTGAATGTATTCCTTGTATGATCTTGAAGCTTACAACCAAAAACACATAAACAAAACCCTAAACCCTAGTTTGAACTGAGTTTTACTCTTGAGATTGTGTTGGCTTGTTGCCCTAGCCTTAGGAACAATTTCCGGCACAAACATCTTTGGCGCCGTTGCCGGGGACGAAGCTGAAGCAAATCTTCCCTGGGATACTTATCAGTTTTTCTGGTTTAAGAGGTGGACTTAAACCAGCATTTTTGAAGGCTATATTCACCAAGATTTGACACAGAGGCTGCTGGAAGAATTAGAAGGTTTCAGTCATCCCCAGTTTTATGCAGCCCTATTTAATTTGATTTATTGTCACCCCTTTCTCTTTATGAGGTGAAGAAACTAAATTTGTCTTGAAGAATTAATTGGCAACTCCATTGTTTCAAAATGTACGGGCCAATGTCCATGGAAGCTATGGTGGCTCGAAGGTTTGCACCATTAAATTTTTCTGATATTCCAGGTTTTCCAAATACAGTACCTACTATGGATATTTGGGGAGATTATCTTCCATGGTTTAGAGAAAACAAAGAGGATAACCCATCAGATCACCTTATCAAATTTCATCAATGTATGGTCCAGTTAAATATCCAGCATGAAGATGTGCTCATAAAGATGTTCATGTATTCACTTGAAAAAGATGCACGAGATTGGTATTTTTCTCTTCCCGCTGCTAACATCTCTTCACTAAAATAATTCCACACATGCTTTCGGAAGCATTGTAAGTATCTATACCCAGCTGAACTCTTTTTAAAAGATTGTTGTGAGCAGGCTGATGTTTATCATACAATTTCTGATTTAAAGAACCATGATGATGGGTACAGCCAAGAGTTCAAAACATGTCATATAGAGCTTGAAGTTTCAAAATTTGTTGAAGATGAGTTTACAAATGCCCAAATTGATCAGGAAGAGGATATTGATGATCTACAGGATGATGGCCATAGTATAGATGCTTCAAACAGTTATACATCCACTACCTTAGATTCTTATCAAGATCATATTGCCTCCTTTGAAAAATTGAAATATGATGAATGGATTGAAAGTTCAACAGGTGAAAGTAGTAGAGCAACAATAGATGTTGAGAGCAGCCCACATCTTCCAGATTTGCAGACCAGGGAAAATTGCAATATCCATGTGGAACAAAATTTGCAGGGACTGCCTAATCTTCAGTTTGAAAACCAGAAATATATTCTTTCTCCTTATGAATATTCTATTTCAAATTATGATGAGCAACGAGGTGGGGATTTTCCAAATCTGTTTCATGATGTTATTGTTGATCCTGTTATTCAAGAAGCTTCATCTCTGTCATCAGGATCTTATCTTGATTCTCCTATATTCGACCAAGATGGTGATGAGAAAGGAAATGATAAGGTTTGTGAAGACTCATTTTTTATTCAAATTTCATCTAGCTTTTGTTTTCAGCCGAGAGATGATCAAAAGAGTATTGATGCTTGTCATAAATCTATTGAAAATATTTCTAGTCTTGATATATCTCG
>LPNX010905711.1:35618-99220 GCA_001517045.1 Pseudotsuga menziesii | reverse complement strand
AAAGATAATGAAAAGACGGATTGGACGTCCCTTCCCATATTTCTTTGTCTTTGATCGCTGTGTATGAATCTAATGTATGCTTGAATAATGTTGAAACCCTAGACCTCAACAGGGTTCTGGATTTTTTGGGAGCATCAGGAGGTCTGCTAGCTGCTTGTACTATCAGACTTGTTCAGAGAACTGGTACTGTAACTCTCATATACATTTACTGATGAAACTATGTGATATATGACTCTTTCCCCCACATTTTGTCTATGTTGGATTTGTTATTGAGCATGTTTTGCTTCTTTAATGGTGATTTCATTGCTAGTTGATGTCTTTTTCTGGTAATTCTTATCTTTAATGTATGAACCACAGCATAGTATCTTTGTTGGATTTTTGTGATATGTTTGGACATCTTTATTAGTTTTATGTATATGATTTAGTTGTTGCTTTTACTTTGAATGTATTCCCTGTATGATCTTGAAGCTTACAACCAAAAACACATAAACAAAACCCTAAACCCTGGTTTGAACTGAGTTTTACTCTTGAGATTGTGTTGGCTTGTTCCCCTAGCCTTAGGAACAATTTCTGGCACAAACAGGATGTTTAGCATCTTCAATGATGGGGGCCCTATTAGATAGATGCTATGGATTCACCCCTTCTTCATGTACATGGGATGGAACATCTTCAATGATTGCAGTCTCTACTACCTTTCTTGATCCTAAGCGAATATCATTGCAAGGCACATGAATAAGGGATTAAGTAGGCATGTTGACAGTCTCAAATTAATGGACTATTTTATTATTTGGGTTAGGATTAGGTTGAGCAGGAAGCTGAGGTCGTATCGGTGTGTTAGGGGCAACATTGTTCTATATGGTTGTTGTTGATGTGGAGGTTGTTGAGGAAACTAGTTCCTTGGATGGAAATTCCTCCATCCAGGAGACCAAGAAGTTGGTTGGTTGGGTGGCTATGGTGGCTGAACCCAAGGATTCCAAGAGTTATAATTTTGCATTGAAGGTTGAGAGGGGTACCATTGAGGGTTAGAATAAGATGAAGGGAATTATGTATTCATGTTCTGCATATTATTCCAATTATTCATTATTCAAAAATGGAAACGAGTCTGGAGTCATACCTTGATTTCGAGGCTTCCACGGATTCTTTTGTGCGATAAAATAAGCTGGTTCCACCTCTGGATTTGATGCCTACAGAATGGCCTTCACTTGGGGAAGTGATGGGCATGCTTTTGTGTCATGTTCAGCTTGCACTGCTGACGCACTTCTATCTTGTCCAGTGGGCACTCCTTCAGAGGGTGGTTCTTTCTACATTGACGATAGAACACTCCCAGTGTGAGATCCTCCACTGCTTGTTTCTGCTTTTCCCTCAAGACATCTATTTCTGAGGCGATAGAGCTCATCATTTCTATTCTAAAATTTTCAAGGAGATTTCCTATCTCTACATGGGTGGATCCTCCATTAGATGAATTCCGAGTTCTATCGAAGAAATCATGTTCTAATTTGTCCCGCTTGTCTCGCTTGTTATTCCTGGAAGATTCCCTAGAGTACCTTTTACATAGTTCCACAATTTTCTCAAAAGGCTCCTTGGAGATATCCCCCTTTCCTAATAGTTTTAACATATCTAGGAAACCATCCCTAATCCCATGAAGCAGGATTATATTGAGCACATCTAACCCCATATTAGTCTGTCCAGCTCTTTGCACATTATATAAAATCCTCTCAACAAAATCTTCCAAACTTTCATCCTCCTTCCGTACCATTTTAAACAATTCTTCTCTCTTGCCCTTGGTGTTGCAATATTCCTAATATTTCTCCAGGAACACCTATTTCATCCTGTCCAAATAAGTAATAGTTCTACCTCCTAGGTTCATGAACTAGCGTAATGCATTGTCCTTCAGAGTGGTAGGGAAGAGCTTCAGCTTCTGTGCATCAGTGGTGTAGTCATAGCTGCGACAAAGGATATCAAATTTGAAAAGAAATGCATCTGGATCCTCTGCCGCTTTTCCATGAAAGCGAGGCAACACCAATGGTGATATATTTTTCATAGGGGTTGTCCCTTCCAGTTGCTGAATTGGGAACTGAAGTGTAGACACCGTCCCTTCAGGTAGGGAATGACCTTCATGGTGATGATTTTCTCCCATTGCCTCTTCCTCATCAGATTTGTGTTTGTTACTCATTCCTTCTTTTGTTATCTCCTCTTCATTCTTCCACTGATCAATGAATTTTTGATGGAAATATGTCCACTCTTCTTCAGTTACAACCTTCCCATTAATGTGATAGATCAGATCTTGATCAGCAGATCCTACAGTACTAACTCTATCTTCTTCTGCAGGGATATTAGAGGGTGTTGCAGCTGCTCATGTGTTCTCCATTGTAGAGCTTGACGCTGGCACTCGAGGATTGGCAGGGCTTCTTCTGATAGGTGTTTCCTGATAACGAGCCCTGGTAGAAGAATTGGTTCTATCAACCAGATCATTAATGAATGTCCTTCTCCCCAATTATGGACCTCTCCCATGACCTCAACCACCTGCACTGTTAATATTTGGTGGAGTTTTGGGATTTGTAAGATGGTCATGCTTTACCCTTCTTGTATTCATGCATCCCAAATCATTCCAACAAAAAAATTGAAGAAGACTGAATAGAAATAATTACAGGATGTGACTATGATAGTGTTTAATACTTATCCTCCTCAGCAACGACGCCAAAATTTTGGGCACCTGATATGCAAGTTAATTATAGCTAAGATACAGAGCGTTCAATATTTATTGTCAACCCAGGGAAGTCTTTTATTTCAAGGATAACATGCACTGTATATGCTTAAACACTAAGTTGCTGTAAATAAACAATCCTATTCTCTACTCAGCTACGTTCATCCCACGAATCCACTTAATCTAGTTTACCTTCTAAAGAAAACAGCCACAATTACCTTCTACTGTTCTTGATATAGAATTGAAAGATTCATGAAATCACATCTAGATTATTTTTGCAGAAAATGGATCCTTTTTTACCAAATCATCTAATGATTTACCCAACTATCTTGATCTTATTATTCTAGAAATCCAAAAGACATTAATTGAGTTAAGCTAGTCTAGGAATTCAGAGTACATGAATTGAGTTCAACTATTCTATGAATACAAAGTACAGGAATGAAATTATGCGACCATAAAGCCAAGGAACAAACTACAAGGATTTATAGAAACACAATTAAAAGATCCAAGGATGAACAGAGTTGTTATAACTACCACACAGTTGCATAAGGAATAATTACCTATACAGTCGATTGTCACACCATGCCACTACAGCTTTCCAAGAGATGCAATTAATAACACACTGTAAATCCACAACTGTTACAGCTTCCTATGAAGAAATGAAATTAACATAACATCACACAACAGAATAATTAAAATTCCTAATTTAACTCAGCAATCCCTGTGGGAAGGCGAGCCCATCCTTCACACAGAGATGCTGGATATAACGCACGTTAAAACCATTATATCTGAAGTAACTCCTTGTATTAAAAAGGCAGATCAAATACACAACCCTCAGTTGCAGCTAATACAATAAATTGGTTAAGGGTTCAACCCCTGGCTCAAAACAGTTCCCCATATTTATACAATGTAAATCATAACATCCTATCCCTATTATTGGGTAGACATGAAGACCTCTGATCTTCAGGCGCCCTAAATTACAACAATTGTTACAATCATGGCAGGATGAAAGTAGGAAATATAGGGAAACTGTTAATTGACCTAGAAATAATGATATCCTCAGATCACAGCTATACATGAGTAGTAGCACATTGTTGACCTCAAAATTTGTCGCATTCTGTTGCAGCTATCCTCGTACAACTTTGCCTAGAAGAATATACTGAGACCGCATTCTTTGGGCAATGGTAGGATGGATGGTGATTATCTTGAGTGATGAATGTCCATCCTTTCCTTAGCATGTTCATTCTTCTATACCTGCAGTCTCTATATCTCAAAATACCTTTATAAACCATCATATGTTAGCATATTTAAAGATATAAAGCCTTGATTACCACAATCATAAGCATTAATAAAATAAGACAATAACCAACCATACCTTGGTGACTTGAGGAGCAAAGTGAGGGAAAAACATCTTTTTAGCATGCTCAATGAGGTAGGATAAGGTAAAAAGAGGTGGATAAGGATGGTCAAAAAGGGGCCATTTATGGGCCCAACACCTGGCAGTATCTGTATACACCTTCATAGCCTAAGTTGTTTCTCCATGTTTTACATTGTCAGAATTGCAAGGCTCCAATAATGAAGCACCATGAAGAAATTTTAAATCTGCTTGAAAGTAATGACTAGTACTAATTTCAAGGTCACTACCTCCCATAGTCTACAACAATATCTATTGCAGCTATGTTAGACTTCTAAGGCAGTTGTCATTTTAAACATTGAATAATTTTAGGCTATGTATAGGTGGAGCAACAAGGATAATTAACGTCAAGCAAACCTTCGATCTGTCTGCAGGGTGTTTTAGATCCTCATCCTCTTTCAGTATAGAACTTCCTGTAGCTTTCCCATGGTCTCTTCTAATAGGACTTGCAACAACTTCTCTGTCGGGATCCCTTCCTGTAACTCCATTAGATGTGTAGTTTGACAGATTACTAATAGTCATTAGGGCCAATAAATATCTTCAACTATATACATCCCCTAAGTAATTAAATGATTTCTTTCAACTTATATAATTCTATAATAACTCTACTTTTGAGGTAAATTCCATCAACAATACAAGGGAATGAACCCTCAATTACCCCCAATAAAACTAGGACATTGCAACAAGAAACACTAAAACAAGGGGATGAACCTTCAATTACCCCAAATAAAACTTGGACATTGCAACAGGAAACACTAAAATAACAGCAAAGGATTTTTATGTACTCAAGAATAAAGAACCCCATCAAACAATGTTTTTCTGTAGAATTCACCTCATCTTCAAAAAGATATCCATCAAGTACAAAAAACCCATCACTGTCATCATCTTCCTCAGATTTAAACTTATCTATCACAACCTAATTCCTTTCTTCCTCATCATCCTTGTCACAATCAGAAAGGATTTCCCTAGGATCTTCCTGAAATTTTTAACAAAGTAAGAAAGTTAAGAAAAATACTACAGATACTCTTACCAAAGAGATTTAGTGATGAGTACCTCTTCCCATTCTTCATCACTATCATTCTTATAGTTCAAAGAAGAGTCCTTCCTGAAAGGATTTCAAGGCCTAATGCCATCATTGCATCAAAATCAAAGAGTCAAAAACAAAACTTTCCCTATTGTCTATTGCAATATTAAGAATCCATGAGCTTCAAGGTGTTTCAAATGTTCCTCATCATGGGCTATCAAAATTAAAACACAACATGTTGCTTTGATAATTAATAAACTTAAAATTATGCAAAGTATATTCACCTTTTCTTTGAGAAGGTTCCGTAATAAGAAGGTATATGGATGTGATTAAACTGCACATTAGAGGAAATTTCAACTCAAAATGGGCCTCCTAAAAAAATTTAATAAAATAATAGTTAAAATAATAAAATAATATTTACTAATTTTGGAGGAAGAAAAGAAAAAAACTACTTTTTGTTTGTATTTTCGACATATCTCCTCGTGTTTTTACTCAAATCTCGATCGGGAGAGCTCGTTGGATGCGGAATTAAATTCCGCATCCAACGAGCTCTCCCGATCGAGATTTGAGTAAAAACATGAGGAGATATGTCAAAAATACAAACAAAACAAGTAGTTTTTTTTATGATACCTATCTCCAAATTTATATTAAAAAAATATTTAAGACCTATATGGTATTTCAAATTTAAAGCAATTTCATTGGCTAACACATGATGACATGGAATTTGAGTTAAAGTTAAAAGGCCCATTTTGAGTTGAAATTTCCTCTAATGAAAGCTTTCTTCTCTTATTGTGAAGCCTATTTTCTCTATGTACAGTGGTATTCCCATTATTGCAAGGAAAACCGTCACTCAAAACTTTTTCCCAGTCATTTACAAGGCTCTTTGACATGAGCTCATGATCTTCAACCTCACTATACGTCCATTTTCTTTTGTAGAGGATTGCAATTCTTGTAGTGCTACAACTTTAGCAGATGCCCCCTGCAACCAAAGTTCATTGAACAATGCAAATTTGGGTTTATGCCAAATACCCCAAATTAGATGTCTTTGTGCAGAAGTGCACCAATTAAGATGGCACCAAGATACCAGGTGTGACCTAAGTACATCGCACAATCAAATCGATTCAACTCAAAGTACTTAGAATCTAGAAAGAACACAACATATTCATGCCACATTTAGATATTTATAAAATGCTATAACATAAACCTTAGAAGATCCCCTATCTCTGTCTCTGCTGCTTTCAATAATATTTTATCCATTGACAACATAAGACCACTGCAAATCTGTGCATTTTCCTGCAAAGAATTATAAATTATTTCATTCAATACAATGGGAATTGTTTGAGTGTTATGTGCTTCTTTTTTAAGAAATATGTCCATTAGAGTGGCCTGTTTTTGTATTGCAAGTTGCTTTTTCATCTCAGCTTCTTCCTTTTCACACCGCTTCTGTTCTTTTTCTTCCTCCTCTTGCTGCCGTTTCTTTTCCTTCTCCTAGTTCAAGGCAACTAAAGATGTTAACAACTATATATGATGCCATTATGGAACACAAAGTATAAGTGTTTCCCTATTGGAATGATATAAATCTTAAATTGGAAAAAGAGGTTTCCTGCTTGAATTTGAAAGTTTAATTGTAATGTTAAGACAAGTATATTCCACATATACTACAGTAGTAGAAGACAGAAAATTTTGATAAATAACTTGATGAAATGGAATAAATAGAAAACACGATAAAATCAATATAGGATAATATGTCCTCATAGTTGTAATAATATAACAAATAAAGTTGATATTTTCCACTTCTGACTTTCACAATTGCATCAACAACTAGATTAATAAATCATGCAAATGTGTTTCAATGAGCAATCAAAGAAAGTGATGTAGCCTTGGAATCTTACTTGAATGATGGCTTCCTTCTGAGCACAAGCTTGTTCCTTCTCCTACAAAGCTAATAAAAAATGTTAGTAAAAACTCCAAACCCTGGCTTTTAAAACTTGCATTCTTCCTTAACATTCCAACTAACCTATTGAATCTTCTCCCTTTTCAGCTCACACTCCAACCTTTTTTGTTCCATATCACTCTTCCATTTGTCTGTTTCTTTCTCCTTCAGCTTGGATTGCTTGACCATTCTACATCAAAATAAGAGATGTTGGCAAAATTGAATATCTTATACAAACAATACATATCCAAAAGGATAAATCTAACAGCATCCAATTGAATTGACTTGCAAATTGATCCAATACATAAATATGTGATTGAGAATCTTACATCTATGCATTATTTTTCTGAAGCAAGTCTGCAACTGTAGCACAAATACTCATCTCATCATCATCTTTAGCAAACAATTCCTCAGCTTTGGATACATCTATTTTCCCACTTCCTTCTGATTCTAGTGATGACATTGCTAATAGCATTGTTGTTTGTAAACAGGAAAAAAAAATATAGTTAGTTTTTCAATACTGTATGTAAGAACACAAAATCTTAGAGCATACCGGCAACAATTTGGGATCTTCTTCATTGCAGTGGTCCAGCCTATTGAGCTAAGGCGTTTTGGGACATGGGAGAAGGTAATCCAGCTTGATTTTCAATCACGAGGTCTTCACTTAGTGAAACCATGCCATAGCACATTCATTCATGGCATATGAAAGAATACCCCTAATTTCAATAAATATTGGAAAATACCTCCCAAAAGCATTTTTTTTAACCCCCTCCCAATATGCATTCCCAATTTTAAAAAACCCCTATTTTCACTATATATTGCATGTATCCATTTTTCATTTACATTTTTTATACCCCTTTATATTTCTACCTAGTATATTGACATGATACCCCACATGCATTCTACAATGCACCTTGCTTCTTTCAATGTATATTGTGGATGCACATTACTTCACCCACAATGATCAACATCATAGAGATCACATTCCTTTCATAATAACTAAATAGGCATTCTTTCAGAGGTCTGCAAAGTTTAAACATCAAATCCAAGGTTGCATGGATCCATGGCTACAGCGATACGTTGAGTAAGAGTGCAGTGAGTATGCAACATGATCCCCAAAAATAGGGGATGCAAGAACGAAGCATGTTCGTAGTAGCGTTACTAACTGCGTGCTTCCCCAATTCAGGGTAGCTCACTTACTTTACCTGTTACCTTCTAGGATAAAACTAAGTACCTCACCAATGGATCTCCCACAGACTCATGATGTGGTGTTTGTAGCCAGAGGACCTTCAACATCCAAGTTCTCCTTATTTCCAGATTCATAAATTTGTAGCCATATTACCAAGATAAATACCAAAATATATATTTTGTGTATTTCTATTTTTGGATCAAAAAGGATGATGAAGTGGTGGTATACAAAATGCATACTGTAAAGCATATCCAAGTACATGCAAATTCCCCAAATAAGAATAGTTATTTTACCTTTCCTAAAACCTTCCCTGTGCCTAACCCAAGAAGATCCCTACATATAAATCCATCAAAGTCTTAAAAGCCTCTCTAGTTACACTATTTATAGACTTCCTAAAGGAGAAGGGTCAAGCAAAAGCACGAGGCCATCAATTTCAAAAGACTCGCTTATTGTATCTTGTCTACTGGAGGGCTCTCCAGAGTCCAAACAAAATCCCTTAGAAAAGTTTGGGAAACAACATAATATGTTGCATGGAATAATACCCCAAAGAGAGTTTACAAAAATGGCCATCATGGAAATCGATTAGAGTTTACGAAAATGGTAAATAGAAAACATTTACCACTGTAAACCACCTAAGCCAGCATGACTGTGGCCTTGCATCGAAACACCAGCACTAGTAATCAGGTCTTGAAATTGCCAATAGAGTTTCAAGTGTCATTTTCTCCAAATCTGACTGTCTCAATGAATTGAAGATATTGTTTATGTTGGATTCTGCAGTACCCTCACCACACTTTTTCTCATGGACTTCAGACCGCATTTTATTGTAGACCACATTGATGCTATAGAATCCTCACAAGGGTCATAGTGATGATTTTGTATCTAGTACCTATGCCAATCATATTATAAATCACAGTCACTACTAAGATCAATCGTCAAATAAATCACAAGGAAAGAACTATAAAATCCCAGGTTTCATATTGATTAGCATATCTAATTTTGGAATTGTGTCATATAATATGGATCTTAAACTTGTGACCAATGATTATAATTGCTAGCCACTGATCAAACAAGAAAGGAAACTTAATATAAACACATCAATGGATGAAACTCCCTAAAGATGTCTTCAACATGACCTATATGTCCGTAAAACTTTCACTCCAAACTCTTGTTTCAAATAATAGAACTCGCAGGAATACCCAAATTGAATAAAGAAAAACTTAGAAGACTTTCCCTAATATATGCAATAGTTCTAGGTTTGCAGAAGGAAAGCACAGTTCCCTAATAATGTTTTAGTGAGATAATTGAGAGAGTGACTCATCTTTCCTGTTTTGCGCAATGGTGGATACTTGGAGGTGTCCCTGAAGATAATTTTATGAAATTATACATTACAATTATATCATGAATAAAATAGGAGCAAGGTAATAGTACTCTAGATTATGTTGTTAAAGGGTCAAGAAATATAAAAATTTGGAAAAAACAGAAAACCTGGTGAGATTACTATGGTATTCAAGCATTAAGCATTGCAATTCATGGTCTAGGCCATGTCCTATAAGAATATTTGATTCCCCCCCTATCAGGCATACTTGTGATATTTTTTCACCATTATACAAAATTTGCTTGACTCTCTTTGTTGCTTCCTTCACTGACATTGCATCTGCAAGATGCTTTGCTTTTATGCTAGTTATGTCAAAATTGCAAAACAAAATGACACTTCACAACTTACCAAGTCTAGAATATATAATTTGCAAGTTGATTTTATACAAGATATTCACTCAATATATAACATTTCCTGCAACTATCCTAAAACAACAAATTTAAATTTTTGTATGAGCAAGGTAGTTCCTAATTTGTCACTTGTAATCTGTGACAGAAAGTTGTGGCTTCACGTATTTCTAAAAAAACACATTTTCTTATTCATCAACCAAGCAGACTCTGGCATAGAGGTCAAGTGAACCATCATGTCCACCACCAAGCATCTCACAATCTAGACCAATAGCAGAAGTTGGACCACTCTTTCCAGCTTGTCACTTATTATCCCTAGAAAGAGAACCATCTTGAACCTACAATAATGAGCCAAAAGGAGCTAACATGGAATATTAGGACTCATATTTCCACAATAGTTGTGGTTCACTGACAAACTAAGTAAACCAAGCACTAAAATTTGAAAATTCTACGGTATATTATTAAGCACACCATAGACCAAAAAAGGCATTCACTTATAGAAGGTGAAATAGACTGCATTAGGCATGTGTCCTGATGAATGGTGGTTGTAGCATGGCTATCAAAAATAGTCAAACATAATGGACACCTCCTTTTGCTGAAATATTCAGAGCATTCGGCTTTAGGCAAAGGACCTGTAACAAAAAAATGCACTAAAAGTTGAATTGTAAATGAAAGCATCTTACATAACCATAATTATAGAAATCAAGATCCATCAAACTTGAATTACATCAATATCAATGTAGTGCTACCAAGTGAGCATAGTATCAAGTATTAAATACACTTTAACTTTACTAGCTAATAAAAAATTATGGGCATAGAATTTGAGCATGCCTAACTAGAAAAGACCGAATAACAACATAGTAGACAACCAGAATCACATTACAATAATACGATGCTAAATTTGATTGATTTCAAAATTAACCTTTCCTCGACACCTACCCCTGGAAAGAAGTCTGGAGAATATTTTTAGTGAGATGACTCTTCTTTGGAGATGCTTTGAGGAACATGCCATATAATGTGGACTTCCTGCAGTTGAGGTGTCAAGTCTGAGGAGGTATATACTCTACCAAAAGTTCAAAACCAAACAAATTGCACCCATCCTCATCACTTTGAGCCCATGCCATGTAGAAGGGAAGAAAAAAGAAAAATTAGAACTTGAATGAACATAACATGGGATACTACAAGAGGCACACTGCAATGATTGGATACCAACTTTGCTTGATTTCAAAATTAATAAGAGAATGCACCTCCCCCTACCCCAAAGTATAGGGGATCTTTTCAATGACAATGGAACCCTAGTGAACGACTTGAGCTCTATCAATTACCTCATAGTGAACCAAGGTCCCTTGGAAAATATTCCTATGTTACACATGGACACATCCCCACCTTAAAACCCCACATACCTGATGATCCAATGTTTCAGAGACCTAGGAACTCCTTGTAAATGTTTCTTATCTTGCAGAGATACAATTGGGAACTGAGGTACATTTAAGGGATCATCCCCACGATATGGGAGAAATTTTAGGGGACTATCCCCATGTCCTCAATTTTTTTAGGGACTCTTATACATCTCTCATGTTTGTATTTTTCTGGTTAGGTTAAAAATTGACCAATTTTTTTTTAAATTGCCTCTTTTGTTCTTGGTTGTAAAAGTTGTACTTTGTTATCAGGTATGCATTATGATGTCCAAAATGTGATGTTAATTTGATTGCTGGAACAGTTTGGAATTGATTTTTTTTAAGAGAAATGGATTATTTGTTCTGTTACCAAAACTTTCTCTTCACCTCATTTGTCTATAGGAATCATTTCAGACATGGGAAGTAATACAAGAGCCTTGGGAAAGCCTACAAAAAGTTTTCCTAACACGCTTAAGAAACTATATAATGCAAATGTATATTTGTTGATGTTAACCCACTACCCTAACCCCCTAACCTATAAACCATTAACCCTCATATCCTCAACTCCCTTTACATCTCACCCACTACCATCAAACCCCCTAATTCCTAACCTAATGACCCATTTATGACACACCACATAATGCATCCAATGATGCACCTAACTCACACAATTACCAAATGCACTTTAGCAAAGCACATAAAAAACTAATCCATAAGAAATGCACATAAATACTATACTCACCTAAGCACTAAATACTTAACCCACATAGGAAATTCACCTTTATGATCTACATATTCATGCAAAACCTTAGCATGATGATCAATCTGGTCGAGTGAAGATAAAAGATGCACATATGCAACAAATGACACACTTAACCCACATGGGAAATGCATCTATGTGACTGGGAAAATCATGCGAATCATTAGCACAATGACCCTCATATATTCAACATCAAAGATGCATATATGCAACACATGACCTCTGTGATTCACCTATGGAACACACATAGTAAACACACATACACAATGCTAACCTTTGGAAACACTAGCATTTTCTCCTCCTTGTGATTGAGGTCATAATTTAATGTCCTCTTCTAGCATAGATCCCATCCATGTTTTCTCCTTCCTTCAAATTTTCCCTTTCCCTACCTCTCCATCCATTCTAGTCATTCTCAATCATCTTCCATGGTCTTTCCTATCACAATAACTTAGTTGTATAGCATAGGTCCCTCTTGCATCTCTCCTATCACTCCTAAAACTTTATCCCTTTAGTTATTTTTCATGTTTCCATTCATTTTCATAATTTTAACATGGTCCAAAAAATAGGTTTGGGTCCACCTTCCTCAATGAAACAGTATTATTCCTTTTATTATTGATTCACCCTAAAACCAAATCACCCTACATGTTTTCAATTTACCCATTCTTTACTATATTTCCAAAACCTGTCTCATTTGATGTATCATTTTTGGGATTATCTCCCATCCCAAAACTCCTTTGGGTCAAGTGCCCTTAAATATGGATTTTTTCCCACAACCAAGCTCACTTAGCTTGCTACAACATTTTCAAAACCTTAGTAAGTATTGTGCCTTATGAACTATTCAGTTAGATCTCCCGTAACTCTTTTATTATTGATCCCTTCCTCTGCCTATCTCATTTACAAATTTTAGTGATCCCTTCCTCTTCCTATCGCATTTACAAATTTTAGTGATCCCTTCCTCCTCAAGTACCAATTTAAATCCATCATTCTTCCACCTCCCCTAGTTTGCATTTTTGAATTATCTACACTACATGTTTCATTTTTCATATTTAAAATATTAACCCAACCTTAAAGATTCATTTCTTAAACTTCAAAATCAAAACACAAATGGATGGGTTTTTAAGGGTATTTAACTAGTTCAGAAACACTTAAGAAACTATATAATGCACATGTATATTTGATTATGTTAACCCACTACCCTAATACAAATATTGTGGGTGTTATTTGTGTGCTGGGAACTTGCAATCATAGTTGGATTCAAATAAAAGAATCCATTTTTGTTAGTAAAAAAAGACATACGAAGATAGTACACCACCACTGGGAAATCACTAGTACTGGAAAAGTTTCTTATATATTCGTATTCAAATTTATATATTGATATTCTGAAGTTTTTTCAATGCCTGTTATAATTAATTGCATGCTTATAGTTCCTCTAGCATACCAAAATTCCATTCCTTGACTATGAAAAACAAAGAAGAAGTTTGGTTTAGTTACCTGCAATCCCAATCTTGGACGTGAGTCTGTTGTGTGCATTTCCCTAGACATAGTATCATGTAAACCATGATCAACATATATTAATTAGCCACCTTCATTTTTCTTTCTATGTCACAATCAATGAAAATGATTATATCTACAACACATCTTTCATACACATAACGAAATCCTTCAGTATTTTACTCTCTTAAAGCAATCACAATGTTGAATCATGTTGCTGAAATATGAAAAAAGTTAATGTAAATAAATAAAAAATCAGATATTTGAAGGGATGAAAAGTTAGTACTTGAACTTCTTTTGATCTATTTTATGCTGAAATGAATCTACATTAATCTACACAAATAATTTAATTTTCATGATTTAAACCACAATCTCACGATGGTATATTTTTTCTTTATTCGCCCATAGGCCATTTCAATGAAAATTGTAGGTAAGGATGGATGAGCCAGATTTCATATCATCTGATATTTTCTCAATAGATTAGCGGTTGAGATTGAATTGGTGATGGAAGTACTTTTTCCTACTTGGATTAGCATTAATGGGCTCAATCAACTAGAAATCCCAATAACCCATTTCAGCTGAATCATTTTAGTTAAACAAACCATGGTTTTCTATGTAAAAAAACATGCGCTGTAAATAAAACACAAGGCTGATTTTAAAGGTAAAATCCATTAAATAATAGGTGAATTGAATGGTTGACGGGTTAAATGAATGGTTCACGCCAAATGGAAGGAACATGATACCTATCAGCGTTCTCACTTGCAATTCATGCAAATGTGTTGGTTCAAGTTTTGTAAGAACACTTGTTAAAAAATAATTCTACAATAAATACAAAACTTAAGTGTTCATATCTTAATACGGACTCTAGCCCACGCCATATTCTCTCAATGCATGTGATTCTTGTTTATCATTTAAACTGTAATTTAGTGATAAAACTTTGAAAGTTTATCAATATTAGACCAAATTCCATTCTCTGTAATGGCTCTTTTTGAGAATCTCATAAGGACATGTCCCAAGATGGGCTCAACCTGAGAATCCCCAAGGGACATATCTTAAAAAAATTCAATCTTTCCTCAGCCAAAAACTGAGTGGTTTTTGTGAACACTGAAACTGGAAGAAAATATAGAAACTATTATTCCTTGTTGGTTTCTGTCAACAATGAAACTTAAAGAAAATAGAGCAAACATTACCTTGTCCATAGCTGTTTGAGCTGGTGTTGATGCCATTTCTATAAACAAAAAAATAGATTTCATAGGGCCCTGTTGTGTACCCACACACTCCATTTCTATTATCACAATCAATGCAAGAGCTGGGAGTATAGTTATCAACATTGTAGTTATACTCAAGAGCCACACCATATCTCCACTGGCTTGGATTTGTTGGATTGTTGCCAAAGCTATAAATGTTGTTATAAGATAAGCATTGAAGGTTTGGAAGATTTAGATCTGGGGTGCGGCTGAGATTGTTAGGAGAATACACACAACAGGAAGAGATGGGTGAATAGAGAGGAGGATTAAGCCCTGAAACTTCCAGGAAGGAATAAAGGTTGTTACAAATATGTGCACTTGCCATGACGTAGAGATGGTTTTGGGGGTTTGAATAGAGGCATGAAGTGGAAGAGCAGCCGAGGAGAACAAATATGTCATTCTGAATTCTGAAGGGGGCAGACGATTCCATCCCAAAGCTAGGACTTCGCTGCATGGAATTGTAGGTGGGCATGATCGGATCTTCGATGTACATTATATGTTTTCTATATTCTATGGATTAAATTGGGAATGATCCTATGTGAGAGGTGAAGATGAATCTCTCATTTTCACATCTTAGGTAGTTATGAAATCTAGGATCCCCATATCCCAAACCTATGCTGAAGGGGTGTTTTACTTGGACTGGGCCACATAAGTGCTTGCATGCCCATCCCATAACCAGAGGCGAGACAGAGAGTAGTAATGCTAATACTATAATTGTCATTGTGGGGAATGCATAGGCTAGTGAGCTTTTTGTGCATGACAACTTGCACTGGGAACCCATTTGTTAGTACGAGCAGAATGAGTGATACCAAGAATGAGGAAAGGATTTCTGGGAATTGGGTGGGGGGTGGATATTGAAATACTCAGTAGTTCACACAGAAAATGTGATTTATGGGTGAAAGATGGATATGTGCTTGTGGGAAATATTAATGTTTAAGCTGGATATTACATGAAATTCAAGTTCTTAACTGGTATCTGAGTAGTCCTACTAAAAGGTAACAGTAAAAGATGCCCAATGGTTTGATAGACCACCTCTACTGCATACCACTTTCTTGTCATTCTCACTTTAAGGCAACTCGATTGCATTGCACTTTTGAGACTTCAAGATTCAGGGGCTTCTGGGCTTCCATCATTCAAATGGCTTCTTTAATTTGAATTCGACTATGGTTGCAAGTTCCCAACACAAAGTGTTAGTTTTCTGTATATAAACTTTCAATAATACTCTATGTGATATTTCCATATTACAATATTTTGATTTTGTAATTGGACTATCTACTTGGCACTCGCTTATTCATAAAAGTGGATATTTAGTAAAATAGTTCTATTTCATCATTCATGTCTTTTATGAAACACACACACACACACACACACACACACACACACACACACACACACACACACACACACACACACACATTAGGTGATCGTATGAATTGTTTTTTTTATACCAGATATCTAATGCTCTAGAAGTGTTGGAGAGACATGTACTATGTAAGTTCTAATTTCTTCTAGAAATATCACATATAAAGCTTTTTTTTCTTGGAATTATATATATATATAATTCCAAGAAAAAAAGCTTTATATGTGATATTTCTAGAAGAAATTAGAACATACATAGTACATGTCTCTCCAACACTTCTAGAGCATTAGATATCTGGTATAAAAAAAACAATTCATATGATCACCTAATGTTTGTGTTTACAGTCTTCCCATTGGTGATTATGAAAAACAATTGCCTTGTCGAAAATAGGAGACCACCTAAAAAGATAAAACAACTTATAGGATTACTTCAATAGTCAATACTTCAGTTATTACAAACACAATTGTGATATAAATTCAACAGATATTCAATATAATAGTTGAAACTTTTCCACAAGAGATCTTTCTTCATTAATTTCAACTTTGAATGACAAACCTTCATGTAGATGTAAAGGCTCTTTTCAAAGTTTATCTACCTTTCCGGATAGTGAAAAGCGGTTTGTTAAGAAAGGAAAATCATGGAAAAAGAAATTAGAGTTTCTCGATTAGTGCCTGAAAGTGAGTTCCTAGATCATAGAAAAACAGTGACAGATAACATTGTCATCAATTTTGAATCTTTTAAACATGGAAACATTGAAGAGAGCATTTAGGTTTCAAACTGTAAAAAAAAATTTAAGGGTGAAAAAGTTTTTAAAAATATTCATGAAAATTATGTTCCTAATGTAGAATCATAACATATAGAAGCTTGATCTTCTTTACATACTTTTGAACAATATTCTTACCTCTTCTTATCTCTATCCATATTTTCACACTATTATCCATTATTAAAATCCTCTAATTTTTTCTGAAACCCATGGTTGTTGTCATCTCTCTTGGCATCTCTAGAGTTATCTCTAATGAGGAACCACAAGATAAACTTGCAATTTCTTAGGACACTGCAAAATGGAACCTACATTCTTCAACTAAATTATGCAAATCGGCCTTACAATCTATAAACAACCAATATATTAGGCTTATGAATTTCAATTAACTTGCAATGCATAGATCCACAAGTGTTCCTATGATGAACTAAAAACCTTAGTTACCTGGTTTGTGTTCACCATGTAAATTGAAAAAATATCACCAGTACAAAAACACATGATAAAGCTTGTTAAGTTTTCCATCAAATTTCCCAGTGCTTGATCTTTGACAAATTCCCATTTTTTCCAAAAAATTGCCAAATACAATGACTAATCTTAGGAACCAAATTTAGTGGGATATTGTAGGAGTCTAAGAGCATATACTTGAACAAGTTGGCGTTAACTCTAATCATCTACTGCTCCACTTGGTGTGAATTCTTGCAACTCATCTTGGAAGAAATTGAATTGTGGTACAAGTAGGCTTCAAGAGGGATGATCTTTCTTATTTTGGACTTAATGCATTTCAAATGATGACACAAAATTTGTTCAACATGAAAAGGTGAGTAGATCAATATGCTTTTATCTTTTCAAGGACATAATCCTGGTTGTTGATAGCTAAGTTATATTGCATGTAATTTCTATGGTTTAAAATCAATAGTGATCATGCCTTGTAACAATGTCTAAGCCACTAAGCCACCCTACATGGTAAACATACCTATGAAAATAGTCAAATTATTAACAAGTGCCCATTATCTACACCGTAATAGGCACAAGTCTGTGAAAACCCCTTTGGGTAACATATGATTGATGTCAAACACATGTCCTGAATGATCTTCAAGGAATAAATACAGCTCATCCATGGCTTCTAGATATCCTTGATTTATTGGCCTTTTGAGCTATAATGTGGTTGCAATAGATACCCTGTTAAATCTTGACATTCTTTTCCAAGAAAAAGAAATTAAAGAATCAAGTGTCTTAGCAACAAAAGAACATGCACTTCACATGGTTGGAGAAAAAATGACCCTGAATATAGTTGTAGTTTGATGTTAATGAAATCATATGTTGCAATAAAGAGTATATTTCGAATAGAATAAATCTATATGCAAAGAGCATGTATAAACCATGTTACCACATATGTTAATGCACTCTTCGCTTCAACTGTGGTTGTTTCCATTACAGAAACATTAGATGAATAGGAAGCACCTACACTAGCCTCTATGGAATGTGAGTTATACCTGTCAAAGATTTCAAATTAAAATGTGAAATATACCCTGCTTCAATGCACCATATGAAAATTTCTCTACACACTAAAGAGGGAACCAATTTTAGTGCAAATTACCCTAATGAAGGAGCCCCACCAAGCTACCCAGTGAGACTAGTGACACCCAAACAAATAGATAGTGGTAGACTTGTAGTGCTACTTTCTGCTCTGGTTATCATGGAAGGAAATAAAGCTAAATCTGTTTATAAAGCACAAGAAATAACAAAAACAATCAATATGCATTGAAACAAAATCAATTAATCGTCAAGGAAAATAAGTGAATCCCCACTAGCAACTTAAAAAGGGCATATATATCCAGAATCCAGTTACATAATCCAGATCACTTTTATTGGGATGCATTTAGACTACTAGATCCATCTGCTTTCTGATCCCTTGAATCTTCCACAAATTTTTTGACAGCTCGCTCTGCCATTTATTTATCCACATCCTTCTTCTCTCTCTGCCTTGAATAATATGTTGATTCTCTTGTATCCCCAACTTTTTCATTATTATTTTGAGGATACCAATCTTTGCATTGTTCATGCCATGTGTCCGCAATGGATTCCCTAGTTTCATCATAAATTTCAGTGTTCTTAACTTTGGGTTCTGGTTCATATTTATCTTTATCTTGGTTTGACACTGCATTATCAATAACTTCTGGAGAAGTTAGTGAGCCCACCTGCCAATGAATATATTGGGTAAGAGCTATATACATTGTAACATGAAAGTAAGACATGTTTTCCAAAATTATTCCTAATGAAACTACAGTTGCAAATGAACCATAGTAGAACCAATCAACATATCCTCTAACCATAGCATGGTAATAAGACATAATCTCTTGTGAAAATAGATATCACTTGAATTCTTTATTCTTGATGACTATCAAATATATAAAACAAACCTCTTCTTTATCCTTTGCATTGTACATATTAAAATTTGTGTTCTCCTCTATCTTTTCACTGCGTTTAGAACACGTTTAGGAGGGTCCTGTTAAGAAAAAATGCAAATAAATTCACACAAAGTATGACAAAATATAAACCACAGAATAGTTAGCCTTTGAACTCCAGAGAAAAAATTGCATTGAGATATTGAACATTTTTCTAAGGGAAAAGCGCATATTCATGTAGGAGCCTGCAAAAGAAAATTGCAAATAAATTTATAGGGAAAATAACCAATAAACCATTCAACTTTTGACTCTCAAGAAAAAGGTGAGCAAAATAGAAATTTTTATTAGTGAATAAGAGAGATGCACCTAGTTCAAATAAATTCATGGTAACATTAACTATACAAATCAATTCCTAGGTTCGAAACAATTATGTGCGCAATATTTCCAAAGAATTTGCAAATAGATAATAAATTATTGGAGGCTGAAACATTGTTCATAAAATTTATTAAATTAAACAAGAATCCCATTTACCACTATGTATTTTTAGCCTCCAACACACAGGAATATCTCCAAAAAGTTGCAAAAGCAACTACTTTAAAGCTTACCATCAAATCAAAATAGATGACTATTGCTCATAAATTTTCTAATATTTATGTGAAACATTTATGACTAATATTGGAAATACATGGTTAGAAAGGTTATGTTTTCTAATTAGAGAAAAGCATCCTTGTGTGAAAATCAACTAGAGATGAAAATATGGCAAGAGTAGTAAAATAAATACCTGTAGTTCTTTGAATCTTTCTGATTTTCATAAAGGTTTAGTTTCAACAAAAACCATCTCAATTCCAACCTCTTTTGAAAGTGCATTGGTTGTACACTAGTTATATCATGTTACCATAATGCTAGTCATGCCCATATATTTAAGAATGGAGACCACAGTTTCAACATCTAGATTCACTGGATTTGCCACAACAAATGCACCTTCAATTTTCTTATCTATGGCCGCTAAAACACACATCTTTGAAACTTGCTCAGTCTCTAGTAAGTGCCCTTCTAGCTCTGGAGTTAAATTTATGTCCAGATCAAGCATCAGCCTTTTGTTTCCCACTAGTATTTATTTATCAACAATAATTCCACATACACCTTGCCCTAGCAGAGCTTGAAATTCCTCTGCTTCTAAAAGAAATCCTTGGTTAGACCCATATTTGCCTCTAAGTTTTCGGGTATATTCCACTAAATCCTTTTCCATAGGGTGTTCACTATTAGCCTGCATGATAGTATGTTAGTAGAATTTTTTGAGTTCCTTACTTCTTCTACAACAAAACCTTACTACTTAGTATTTTTATTTCACCATAAAATTAATAGATTCCTTGAAAAATGAAATAGAGTGCCATATCTAGCAGCTTAAAACATTTTAGGTATTATCTCCAGGATTTGCAAGGAATTTTGTTGTCTAGTGATCCAAATACTTGGATGTTATATGTAATCCTCTAGACAAAAGAAAAATATGTTGAAAGCAAGCTCAAATCATAGAAAATAGATAGTTGCATTTTGAGAATAGGAAAGCGTTACCTCAACAACAATTTCCACATCGCACATATTTTGCAGAGATATGCTTGTAAAGGGCTTGGTCCCTACTACCACAGGTATTCTGATGGTAAGGGTGTCATTTTTGTCAAAAACAACGCACTTAATCTGCATTAACATACATTCCAAATGACAATGTTATACATAGTATTGGATAAGTTTATACACTATTTCATGTTACAGTTAAACTTTTGTAGGGTTTTGTTAACTCTTAGAATCTCTCAGATTTATGAATTCAAGGTCACAATATGTAACATGAAGAAGTATTGTCCACCTTTGGATGTCCTAGCAGGTTAGTTATGATGTAGAAAATATCATGTAATGATATTTACATGGATTCCATTCTTCTTAAAGGAAGTGGATGTATGCTGACAAAAACCTACAGGTATCCCCTATTGTGAATATCTTTCTCCAAAATATGTAGTGACCACAAAATCCACAATTTTGGAGAACACTAAGCTTCGAATTTTAAGGGCGAGGGGAAAAACAGAATGAACAAGCTCTGGAAGCTTTCTCCACAAAAATTGGAGCCATCAAAAAAGAGTTTAAGAATGCAACTAAAGTACAGTGTCTTCATTCCACTTAGGATTTGAAGTGAAAAAGTTTCTTTTGGTATTCTTCCGTATTTCCTTACATGTTTAACATTAGAGCCCAAACTTTTCAAAGTACATAGAAGCATAATAAACAATAAATGTCTATAATTATTCCATATATCTCTACTCCTAAAAGCCCAATGGGTTAGCTCAACCAATTGCCACCAAACTTGTTGGCCATTTGGGTTGTTTTGTTCTTATAGAGGCCTAGTATGAATCCCCTTGGGTTAGGAACACTAGTCTACATCAATGGATTTACTAGGGATATTGTCCAAGAATGTGGGGAAGCATCCTTTGGGATTCCCCACGAGGGTATTCCCTTGAAAAAAACATATATGCTCCTGAATGCCAATAAGAAGTACCCCCCTTTCTAAGATACCACTTTTGAAGGACAAGAACATCCTTGAAAATTACTAATGCCCCATTTGGAAGCTAAATGTTGATTGCAATATCTGCAACAATACTTTTATTCCAAAATTAATGGGTGTTAATCAATCAGTCAAACGAAAGCATTTCACATACTGTTTCCTTCTAGTGCCAAGTAATATTTTGCTACACTAGTCTACACCAACAGATTTATTAAGGATACCATCCAAGAACGTGGGGAAGCATCCCTTGGGTTTCCCCACAAGGGTTTTCCCTGGATAAAAATATATATCCTCTTGAACATCAATAAGAAGTCTCCATTTCTAAGATAGCACTTTTGAAGGACAAGAACATCCTTGAAAATTACTAATGGACCATTTGGAAGGTAAATGTTGAAAGAAAGATCAGTAACAATGCTTTTCTTCCAAAAAAATGGATGTTAATCAATCAATCAAACAAAATCATATCACATATTGTTTCCTCTATTTCCAAGTAAAGTTTTTCTACAACATTTGTATTCAAGGGAAAAATATTCACAACCTTTTATGATAAGAAAAAAGTCCTTTGAAGGAGAACAAAAGGTGGAATTTGAACCTTTGTGATGGAAAAATTCCTTAATGATCCACATATAAGTAATATAATGTTCTCTAATATAAGTTGAAATCAAATACCTTATTATCACTTTCTAAAGCATTACCACCCTTGACCAACACATCCTGGGAAGCACCTTTTCCTATGGAAACCATTACTGCAATTGGAGTTGCAAGTCCGAAAGCACAGGGACAAGCAATGACAAGCACTGATATTCCAAACTGCAGCACCAACTCAAATCCATCCATTGATGTTGGGATTCAGGAAAGATCCCAACTTCCCCAGAAATGAACCAACCAAGCCACGTTATACTAGCCGCTGCAACCACTTGAACGCCATTGTTATCATCAGAAATATACTTTTACCTTATCAAATGTTAACTTTTCTTGGCATAACTTAAATTGCTTGTCACGATAATATACTTACCAAGGGAACAAAGAACATGGAAATTCGGTCAGCAAGTTTCTGTACAGGTGCTCTGGCCATTTGGGTGGCCTCTACAAGCTATACAATTTGAGATAATGCAGTTTTTGAACCTACATGCATGAATTTAACAAGAAAAAACCCATTCTCATTCATGGTTCCACCTATGACCTTATCTCCGAACCTCTTTGCAACAGGCCTAGCCTCACCTGTGATCATGCTCTCATTAACATGGATCTGACCTTTTATCACAAACCCATCTGTTGGAACCTTAGCACCTGGAACAACCCTAATGATATCATTACGCTGGGTAAGATGACTACTTATATCCATCTCTGAGGTCACATTTCCATCATCACATAAAGTTAGCAGCATTGCAGTATCAGGTGCAAGGTCCATCAATTTTGCAATAGCATCTAAGGCCTTTCCCTTTGCAAGAGCTTCCAAATATTTTCCCAAAAGAATAAAGGAGATTAGCATTACACTGATTTCAAATAAGTCCTTCTTCTTGAAAGTATCAGAAGTGAGTGATTTTAAAAGAGTGTAGATCGAATAGAATTAATAAGAATTGGTGCCCAAGGCAACCAACACATCCATGTTTGTTGAACCTATGTGTAATGCATGATATGCACCAACATAAAACCTACGACCTATGATGAACTGCACTGGAGTACAAAGAATCCATCTTAGGACCTTACCAAGGGTCAGCCTATTAACCAATTTTAGGTCTTCCCTCGAAGATATCATTGGGAAAACTATTGATAAAAAGAAGATGTGAAGTTAGAAAAGACATCTCCATAGAAAGTATTTCTTGTAAAGTACACCAAGATGTTGTAATTTGGAACAAAATGCTCGACAAGATGTATGCTACTCTACTTTTTTAGTACTCTAAAGATCAAATCACTTCAGCTTGGAACCACATCATTAGTTATCTGAATTGAAAGATCATCGATCTGAGTATAGGTAAGTAACAAATTCCCAATTGTCTCTTTGTTTCTGGGTTTTGGTTGTCTCTTTGGATATGATCAATATTCAATTAACAGTCAAGAGTAGTTTCCAGTTTTGTCTAGGTATTTTGGATTGACATTGTTTCCTGTATATTTGGAATATATGAGGCTTTCGTTCTTCTTTGTAAAATAGGAAGAAGGAAGGAATCCAAAATGTTAAGTCGAGTAATAGATATCGCATTGCTGGAGGGGGAGATATTGGAGGAAGAATGTAAGGATGACTTCAAAACACCTCTGTTTTCGTCCCCCTCCATGTGTGTGCCTAGTTATGCTTCTTGGGCTTCAGGAGCAAACATAGATTCTTTGGAGGTGAGGAGGGAATCATTCGAGGTGAGATGCATGGAGTGTGCTTCTTGTGCAGGAGCCATAGAAAAATATCTCAAAAGATTTCCTAGAATCAAAGACACAACTGTGGCTCTTGTTCAAAATTGCCTACCCCAAATTCTTGATCAGTTTAGCTTGTCATCAAATACTTGGTCATTGTGGCTGCAGAAGTATTAAAACCTTCTTATTTGCATCATCCTAGATTGAATGCCCCATAGGGGATTTAATCCATCTAGTAGGGGCCATAAAGTAGACTGGAAGAAGGCACAGGCCTCTAGAGAGCCCGAACAATAATGGACTACAAATTCTTCCTTAAATGGAGGCATGATTCAAGGGAGAGGACACAAAACACAGGCACTACTACTGCGAGTGGAATCAATCTGCACTACTAACATAATACCCACTTAATTAATTATGTTTTTTTAATGGTACTAGAAGAATGGGGAATCCTAACACTGGGTCCAAGTTCCAGTCCTATCCGTTATCACTTATGCTCTTTTTTTTTCCCAGGTGAAAGTGTTGGGTCTTGAACTTACCTTTTGTGTGTCAAGGTCCTACCACAATCAAACATAGATTTATTGAGTTACATACTTCTGTCATAATAAAACATAAGTCTGCTTACATACTTCTAGACTAACCAATACACCATCCCATCGAAAATAACTATACTCCCCCTGTCAACAATTAATTGTGTATTTTACTAATATCAACTAAATCAATTATATTTACTAAAAGAAGAGCACCAGCTAAAAGTTTAATTCAATTATATTTAGTAAAAGAAGAGCACTCGCTAAAAGTTTAATTAGGCCAACCTTGAGGTATATGTGAATGGATTTGTAGATCTGATCATGAGTAGGCCTACTGAATGATGGTACCATTTCCACGAAATCCAGGAATTTAGCTGGGGAAATCCATGAATAAACTACAATTTCTGTAAGATATTCATCCCATATTTTGGTCACATTGCATATAACAGAGGGATTATTGCTTGAGGAGTTGTGAGAACTAGCATTCCCTTCATTGTAAAGAGTACTGTAATCAGAATCATCCCCCGCATCTGTTTGCAGAGACATAAACAAAGAAACTATATTATGCATGTTGTCCACCTCAGGTGAAGTATCCATAACACAAATTTCTTCATCTTGTGGATTTTTGGAATTGCTTCTACTACCATAAAATATATCCTCCTCGTCATCACTATCATTCTTCTCCATCAATGGTAATAAAAAATCTGTAAACATAGCCTGCTCGAACTAGCCTGCAATTCTGATCTCGAGCCTAAAACTGCACTCTTTTCCCACATTCCATGTGAAGGCATACTGAAGGAGCCCAAACAGAAAGCTAACAGGAACAGTATCTTCTTTATCCATGGGAAGCAGCCTAATGATACATTCTAATACAATTTTCATTTCATATCCCTTTCCCTTCATACGACCATGGGGTTTAACACATTATAAACCCACTTGTCAACGTACAGTACCAGAGCTCAGCCGATGAATCTCCCGTAATTTCCCTATCTCCTGATCTGTCAAAATTATTCATTTGGGAGCATTAACAAGTCGTCGATCAGCCAATCTTTATCATGATTCTCCATGTGAACACCCACATCAAACCTAATCTCCATGGGTTTCAAAGGAATCGATGTGGATCCATGTTTCTCGTTCATGATTTTAAAGTAGGCCAACAATGCCAATGCCTCAATATAGGCACCGACGATCTCTAGTTCCTCGGCTATGGGATGAAGCTCCTCGCAACTACACAAAGCTTCAATGGCGTCGTCCCAGTTTTTTAGTATAATGCACCAGAAAAATGCCCTCGTTATCCAGAAAACACGATGGAGAAAACCCAAGGACCAACACTGCTATGCACTAGAAAAAATGCCCTTGTTATCTGAAAAACATGATGGAGAAAACCTAAGGACCAACACTGCTACCCACCAGAAAAACTGCCCTCGTTATCCAGAAAACACGATGGACAAAACCCAAGAAAAAATGATGGAGGCATGGGCAGGATTGTGAAATAAAATATCCCCCAACATATTGCATATTTATATAGTTAAAAAAAAAGCTTTTTACCCCCTAATATACCACCAATATATTGGCTTGTAATTTTTTTATTTTTAACCCCCCAATATGAACGGACGTGATATCATATTGGTCCCTAGGTGATGCCCCTATGTTTTCAATTTGTCTATTTTTTTAGGAACATTTCATCCCTTGGGTATCCAATATTTTGAGACTGCATTTCCTCACTGCTCTAGGTGGAAACCCTCCTAACTTCACAAATTTGTGAGACTACGTCTGCTACAATTGATGCCCATAGGAATATAAGTCATATTTCATGTAAAATAGAAAAAAATTGCATGGTAATAAGAAGGATGGTGCAAAATACTGAAGGTCTTGAAGTAGCAGTATCTCATTTCAACAATAGATTGTTTTCACAATTACAATTTCAACTGGTTCAAAATTCAGTGATGGAAGTCAAAGTGGCAATACAAGGTGAACAAATTAAGAAAATTGTTGCAGTTTTAGACTTAGCCAAATGTTCAAATTCAAATACTTCTCCCCATCAAGACTCAGTCAGCTCCACAAAGTAAGTGGCTATGGAGGAAGACACAGTCCAGCAAAGACATGGAGATATGGAAAATGAAGAAACATCTCCAATGTTCGAAGCAGAGGATCAGCTTGAAGCCCATAGTGGGAAATATTTTCACTGAAACATTAAGGTTTTATCTATTATTACTCGATAATAGTATTAGGGCAGTTATATTGAAGTAAGGCATTTAGTTTTGTGAAGAAAAATGTAAGGGTAATGCTCGTTGTAGATAGACATCTGTCAATTTTCATATATTTTAATTTCTCATGACTTCATTCCTAGAGTTAGAACACGTTTCTCGCATGGGATCTTCTTAGCATTTTATTTTAGGGGTCATTCATGTCCATACCACTATAGAATTTAATATTGTTTTTTCAGCAGGTTTCTCATGCTTGCATGTGACATGCAATATTTGGCACATGCATTGGAAGGTGAGAGCTTAACAAGGGTACTTCCAGATTTCTGAGACTTTTGTTTTTGGTAAACCTTGTATTTATTATTTTTAGAAATTTGATATTTTCAGACACTGATCATGTTTGTAGATACACATTATGGAGAAGTGATATTTTCAAAAGGGTACTCTCATTTTCTAAGATTCGATTTTTAGGAAAGTTCCTAGTTTTAGAAAGTTCATATTTTTTGATACTAGTCATGTTTCTTGATACCATTTATGGTAAATACATGGAGTATAAGGTAGCAGTCAGTGCATTAATATAGTTCACAAGGATTTTCAATGATCTAAACCTACAACAAGTTCAGTCCATGCCTCTCTCTTCTAATAATTAGTAGAGTATAGAACTCAAAAAAATAGGGTTTCTTGCAAGAACCATGGACATTAAGATTCATACCGACTACATCAAAGAGCATGCATAGAAAAAGGGGATTTAATTGATCTATTGCAAATGTCAAGATCAGCAAACATGTATTTTCACTAAGCCAATGATAAAGGATAAATTTCAAAGGTTCAGATCCTTAGAATTAAAGAAAAAAAAATGGATTTTGTATACTAGTTGTCATGCCAGTGGCACATCAGTATCTAGCTAACACAATATATATGCCTAGTGTCATAGAAAAAAAATGGCTTATGTATACTAGTTAACATATTATTTATGGCACATCAGCATCTAACATACTTTATGCTAGGAAATTGTTCGCTTAGAATTAGCATGTAATTTCAACGAAATAAGGCATGAACATGACTTGCATGAACTACAAATAGTCAAGATTTTTATATGTGCAGACTAAATAGAAGCATATAGATAGAAATTAATTAGAACTATATAAAATCTAATTTTATAGAGTTTATGTAATGATACTGTAAAAAAATGAGATAGTCCAATCTACAAAAATTCATGAAGTGTGCTATTTTTTACATCTATTGCTACTTTATTTTTAGCAAGCATGTCTTACATACAGTAATGAAAACTTTTATTCCATCCAATGTTTAGCTACAATAATTAATTACTCCACATCTTGAGGTATTAAGTAGAACTAGTAATGCACTGGGAAAATAAAATAGCATAACAAAATAATCCCAAATTCCCAATCAAGTAGACTCACCAAAGAAGATTTTCTTGGTGATGCACTACGATCATTCGATATGTGAATCTGTTCATTGTTTCACTCTCCTATATGAACTAAATATTTGTGATCCTTGTCAATTTCCTTGATAGCAACCAACCACCTTCGCAGTTCCTAGACCCTCTCCATTCCCCTAACAGATAGAACAACCCCTTCCAATCTTCTCACAACAAGTTTAAAGCTATTCGGGTTTCTTACACACTACAAAAACATAAACATGTCCACTAATGAGATTGGCATAGATAATATAGAAGAATCTAGAATAAAAAGTGACGATATAAAACACACAACAGAATGTGTACAACCTTTGGATTTCTCTTATCAAGGGGTTTTGATAACTATGGATAATCCATCACTGTGAATGAAGAGAACAGATGAATCTCAGAGTTCTGATTTAGATAAGGATCAAGTTCCTTTGGTGAATAATGGGACTTTGGAAGCTAACTTACAAATGGTAGTTGTAGATCCATCACCAGAAGAATAGGGCAATGTGAAAAAGGTTTTATCTATTATTACTCAATAATAGTATTAGGGCAGTGTGAAAAAGGAAGGAGCTGTGTTGGATGATTTGGCAAATCTCGATGTTTCGATCCCTACTCTAGGATCATCATCAGGAGACAACTGAAGCGTCTAGATTTTCCAAATCATCCAACGCAGCTCCTTCCTTTTTCACATTTCTCCACTGCGTAAATGACCACTTTCAAACAGTATTAGGGCAATTATATTGAAGTAAGGAACTCAATTTTGTGAAGAAAAATGTAAGGGTAATGCTCATTGTAGACAGACATCTGTCAATTTTCATATATTTTAATTTCTCGTGACTATACTCCTTGAATAAATGTAGTAACTAATTTTACAGTGCATCTGCAACTTTATTTTAATAAAAAATATATACATTTCAATTAAGAGAAATAGAACATACATCTCACAAGAGTGAAAAATTAAGTCATGCTCCCCACTTCAAAGTTGTTGATTCTCAAAAATTATCCTACTAGTTAATGATACATATGTTGAAAATTCCCCAAGATGAACCACTTGCTATGCTTGGATAAAATTTCCTTTCATCCACTTCATAGAGTTCCAGGTTTAACTTTTTTCTTACCCACTTATTGTCCTGTAGAACTATATCTCGTTCCTTGTCTGCTCCATAAGCTGGGACATTCCGTAGCCACATGGTCTCTTCTAGTAGGACTTGCAGCAATTTCTCCATCAGGATCCCTTCCTGTAACTCCATTAGATGCAATAGGTCTCACAACACACATCCGTGGTCCATGTATGTTATCATATTTGCTTGATTCTATGGGAATTGTTGACAATTCACCATTAGATTCATCAATTGCTGCTCTGGCCTTGAACTTCTTAAGAGGCTTATGTACCTATGGCTCACTTTCATTCTTGAACTTTCCTTGTACTGCATCACCCTCTGATAGAAAGGAGGAAGACATCATTGTGAAATTTTTTTAAGAATTAAGCACAATGATTTATTCTCTTGATGGAAATGCAGGACACACAAAAGAGAAAAAGTTTGAATGAAAATATAACAAGTGCATCATATTATATACAAATAGAAAAGCACATAAAAAGAATCACTAAGTGAAAACCAAATCAAAAGAAAGGATTTGCAGAGACATACCTTTATCAGAAGTATTTAGTTTTGGCTTCCATTTTTCTTGCTAGTTGGACTTGTGTATTCCCGCTACAACATCATTCCCCTTCATTGCTTGGTGTAATATGCTTGTTCCTGCTTGAACCTTTTCTATAGACTGTTGACCTACATCATTTAATCTCTTGCTCTTGACATAGCTCTGTTTACTCTTTTTTGGAAGAGACTTAGAGTGGTTCATTATTTCTGGATTTAGTTCCACGAACACAAATAAAGCACACATTATTTCTGGATTTAGTTCCACTTCAAAAATTATATTTTCCCTTTTTCTTTATCTCCTCAATTGTAATCAATCAAAGTATAGAACACACCTTAAATAATAACTAGCTAAATAGCAATACATAGATCCTAACATGGTCTCTTCAATTATTGAAAAGTTGACAACCTGTCTTGTACCGTCTGTAAGGTATGTGTTGCATTTGTAGCCGCTGTCAACCCAACAACACCCACAAAACTCAAAATCCCTAATAGAGGTTCTACACCCATCTTTACGAGATTCAAACCAGATTCAGTTAACTTTTTTAAGCCTTTCTAGCCACAAACGACTCCACCTAACTGGACTAAATTTTCAACAGCTACACTTATTGCATCATGGCTTGGGGCTTGAGGTCCAAAATCCACTTAGTGCAGCCAAGATTTCTTCTCTTAGATTTTCCATACCTCAGATATTGTCATTGTCTACTCTAGGAGGACATCATGGACCTAACTTGTGCCCATAACTGCCTCACATCCAAAAAAATGGCTGAAATTGAATCCCGAGGCTGCTAGAAGGTGAAACACACCCAATGATATTCAAAACAATATCCATATTGGCTTAATTATTGTTGTAACTTGCTGTTATAGGGCCCAAAACTGCCCAGATATGAGGTACAGGGGCTGTTTTTTTGTATTTGGAATTAGCTCAGACAAAAGAAGATAAAACTCAATATAATCTGTGTTACAATATCCGCCACTCCTGTGTGTAGGATCTGGCTTGGGATTGGATCCCCTACAGAAGGAAATGGATGCTAAGCTCATAAAATGGATACTATGTAAAATCATAAATGAAATGGATCCTGAAAAATTTGAAATAGATTCTGAAAATTCCAGTTCTTTTTTGACCCACTGATCCACCAAACAATCAATTTTTAATTGAAAGACTTCCAAATCCCTAAACACCATTCCTATTCAAGATATTATTTATCCTTATGTCAAGATCTGCTCTCAAGTTATGATCTATCAAGGTCTTCTCTGAAGGTTTGATCTATCGTGGTCAAGGTATGATCTATCATTGTGTGCTACATTGTTTCTCACTTCACCCAGGTCCCACACTCTTATTTAGTCATGCGATAGAATTAAAGAAAACCACTTTATTCACTAATGATATGAGCCTTGTTATGACATGCTTCATGCTTACATTAAAATGGTCTTCAAAATTAATAATTATCAATTATCAATGATGGCGTTAACTTGTGAAATTATTAGTTATCTTACATGGATGGCTAATACTAATATGCATGAGAATTCTCATTTTTTGTTATAAGTTATAGTTCTACTTGTGTGGTTCCTAGATGATTTTGATTCTTAACTCTAATTTTTTATTTATTATAAAAATATTTATATATTTATTTGTAGTTGTCATTTCCCTATTGTATGTGGATCCTGTATTTTCCAAAAACTTGAAGATCCGTACCTGAATCCAAATGTGGATCCTGGATTTTCAAACAATTGGAGGATCTATGTCCGAATCCGAACTATCTGGATCCAGATCAAATCCATATACTCGTAACTTATTTCAATTTAGAATATAAAGCAGAAGCACTAAAGGTAATGCAAAAATAACATATCCAAGTATATCATACAATTATAATTTACAATCAATCATAAATTATAATATCATTCATCAAGTTTCATAACTGTCATGGACAATGGCATGAAATTATGATTCATGAACCAAAACAAAAAAGTGTTCAAACTATCTACTGTCAACACTCAAGACTCAAAGTCAAATCTGTAATCATATGAAAAAATATGAAAATACCACATAAATATAATAGCCTAGGACCAAGAATGAGCTTGATAATACCCAAAAACCAAAATTTATAATTTTCCAAACATGGCAGATTTTTCAAGGCTCAGTGGGGTTTTTGTATCACCTAGCCTTACCAATAAAATTGGGTCAAACCAGGTTTGATCTGCATTGGTTAGGTCCAAGCTAAACCTACCTGCATTTGAGGTAGGGATCAGACCAAGTAGAATCAGCAGATATGGGTATCTGAACCTGAATTAGATACAAAATATGAAGACACTGGATCCAACTCCACACAAGGTTGTTGATGAGGTATGCACGAAAAATAGAATGCAATGGAAAAAAGTTAGAATTTGGTATGTTATTGGGTCAAAATGGTTTTCAAATAAGCCATTCTTTGTGTGATAATACATGAAAAGATCATCTTTAAATTTTGTCCTAGATTTATCTCATTCCTGGAGTTACAATTATTGTATGGTTTCTTGAAAAGTGCATTTTTTCACAATCTATTTGTCTCTATTTACAAGTTATCTTTTACATACCAAGACAAAAGCACAGCAATTAAAAGCAATAAGGGACTATTCCTTCCTCTTTTGTGACAATGCTGAAATTCCTTTACCTGATAAAGGGTCCATGTTTGATCCTAAATTTGCTACCAAATCCATACCAAGTAAGGCCAATTTTGTAATTATATATATTCTATCGCAGGTGAATCCATAGTTTTTTACTACAATATTCTATGGATATTGATGACAAGTGGAGAAACTTTTAAAGGAGTGAGACTATTCCATATGTTCAACATAGCTATAATAGATTCTGCCTCCATGGATCTATTGAACACAACCCTTCTTAGGCGTCTTTTGGGTTCCAACCATCAACCGTAATTGACATAGCCCTACCCATTGCATCAACACTGAAAGAGTCTTTTTTTTCTTAGACAAGGGAAAATAGATAATAATTTGTTTTTGAATGTATCCATCACATCCAATGTCAAGTACAAGAAATGGCATGACTAGAATTGGGTTCCACACATGTTTCAAGTTGGTCATTAGGTGTATTTTTATTTATAGAACAACAACTCATAGTCCTCCATAGGAATATTAGACCAATTCAATATGGTACTTAAACAATCACAAAGGCTATGGGTGATTCTTTTGAACTGAGTATTGATCCCCCTTTTCTTATTTGCTCCTATGATTTAACATGAGGTTACTTCAACCATATTTTACACCTCTATTGGACACCTTAGAGGTGGATGGGAAATTTCCCTATATAGAACACAAACTTGACAATATTGACTTAGCTATAGTGGATTGGATCATAGATACCTAGACAAGGGTCACCCACCATATAAACATATAACTCTATTGGGTTGGTAAAGAACGACAACTTCTTCAACAAGTAAAGTGGCTTACCAAAAGTAAAATTCAACCAAATTTTCCCGATCTAATGGAAGAAATTGATTCAATGAAGACCATTGATTCCTAAGAGAAGAATATTGGTCTAGGTAGATATCAATTTCCACTCACCTCTTCCATTGACTCATAATGGTTCTCCATCCTGGCATATTTTGTATAGTTTTTCATGTCCTAATCCTCAAATACATTTCTAAGGCACTAAACAATGTTTTTTGGTCTTGTAATGGCTTAGGATTTCTAAAGGATTTCCTAACCCTTGATCTAAACTATTATTAGCATCGATATGTTTACAATGGTCTGCTATGCACCCCAAATATTATTTTCATGTGGAAGTTGCATCCCAAGGAATTTGACATATCAACTAGACTCCTTGGTACCCACATTCCTTTTGGCACTTCTTCTTATAGGGTCAGGTTTTTTTATATTTAAGTGTTTTTCCTTTTAGGGTTTATCACTCTATTTTAAAAATTCATTTCCATCCTCTTGTAATGTCCTTTTTGAATATGAGTGTAGTTGAAACCTCTCTATTAAGAGATAAGATACCACGATTTTTTCTAGTTTGTATTGCTTTGCATTTTATAGTATCTTCCTATTCCAGTAATTAATATAAATTAGGTTTCACTGTATTACTAATAGCATAGATCCATTTAAAAAGGGATATACCAAGTGCTAAGAGGGATCAAATCTCTCAAGCTGTAAACCCCTTTTTAGAGTGGAAACTATGAGGAAGTTTGTAATGCAATGTTTATTGTGTTAATTTATCTAATTTGTGTGGATTTATTTTATCCCATTATAAATATTTCAAATCTAAGTTGATATGACATGTTAGTTTCTATAATATTTTTTTATTTTTTTATAAAGGACACTTGTTAACTCTAGGACGAGCACAAAAGGAGTTACACATCCCCTAATGGGTTGTAGAATGTGCCTCTTCGGTGCAATGATATTTGTAATATTTATGTATTTGTCTATTAATTCCATTCATATTTATCCATTTCATTTCATTATGTATATAATGTACATCAACCTTGGGAATGCATATCTATTGATTTTGTTTGAGTTTTGCCAATGTCTAGGACATCCCATGACTACTTGCTTATGGTTTTGTATTAGTTTAATGAGATGTGTGTTCTTGTTTATTGGAATAATACCATTATAGACCATGAAGAAATTGAATTATTCTTTGAAAATGTATGGGTACATTTTTTTTCCCAAGTTCAATAGTGCCTAATCAAGACTCTATATTTCTATGCAATTTTTGGGAAATATTGTAGCAAAGGATGGATACAGATCTAAAGAATTCTATTTATTTTCATCCCTAGACCAATGGGAAGAGTAAATTTATGAGTAGAACTTTGGCCCAATTTTTTAAGGGATATAACTACAAGCACCCAAATACATGGGGTGGGCAAGTAAATTATATTTAGCACTCTTATAACATGGCAATTCTATAACACTCCATTTTTGACCCCATGGTATCAAATTGCATATGATGTACATATTGTATTAAATCGTGGTGTAGAGCTCAAGGAAAAGGCCCCACCATGGATTTAGTGTTTTATGTTTCGGAATTAAAAAATCGATGCCGATGGTTTATGTGCTATCTAGGCACAATATGTTTTGAGACATCATGTAATTGTGCAATTAATAAAAATACCATGACTAGCTATGCACCGCAACATTAAAGAGCTGGGGGCATGATTTCACAATGAATAGGGAGGGGGAAACATTCAAACCTTTGAGCCAATGGGGAAAATCCAAATGTATAAGGGAGAACCCATAAAGCTCTCAACTACCCATTTTGTCCTTTTGTGCCTAGTCATCTAAAAGTGGTTGAACAAGTTATTTCCTTGTGATGGGAAGAGTGTGGGAGTCAAATTCAAATTTGGGAAGCCGCCAATTTTTGGAAAATGTGTTTATGACTTCTTGGGCAAGTAAATTATTGGAAGTGCATTCCCACGCTGTTATTCACCCATATATTTCATTCTTCATTCATTCTCATGGGATATTGGGGCCCTCTCATGTAGTTGAAGCTTGTTGAGCGTTCTCCCTCATGATTTCTTGCTTTTTTCTTCACTTCTACATGCCCAGATTTCATTTTGGGGTGTTGCTGTGCAAATGGGAAGAAGGGGACCAAGATTCTGTTAGGATATTTAGACACTTAGGAGTTAGTTAAGATCAACTTGTGTAATATACCCGTTAGGTAAAAGTGTGTTTCTTTGGTATGCATTTGTAAATATTCTAATCCGACGGTCATGATATGTTCTAGACATAGAGTGATCCGACGGTTCAACTTCTCTTAGATCATACCTACCATTGATCCATGGCTTAACACCCGATTGGTCTATGATCTCTATTTAAAGAGCATAGAGGGTCCTTGTCTAGTTGATCGATTATGAGAAGCTCATGTAACTTTCTTCTTCTACTTCAAATGAATGGCTCATTGATTCTGGAGCATCTTATCATATGGCTAAGGATCAAGCCATTTTTTCTACTATGCATGAAAGTAACACCAAACAAATATTTGTTGGTGATGATAGATCTCTAAGTGTTGTAGGATCTGGAATAGTTCCAATAGAAAATGGTCATTTCAGTGATGTACTATGTGTTCCAAAAATTTCCTACAATTTGTTATCAGTCTATCAAATTACTCATTCAGGTGAAGGTAAAACTGTGACGTTTACACCTCACCAAGTTGTAATCAAGGATTTTAAAAATCCTCAAAATGTCCTTGCTACTGGAACTGTTGATGATATTACCAGGTTGTACAAATTTAACAACTTTGGGTCATCACCTTTTCCTTCTGTTTTTGTTGCTCATAGTGATAACTTGAGCAAACTTTGGCATGAGCGATTTGGTCACTTAAATTATCGCTCATTGCAACAACTATGTAAAGACAATATGGTGACTAGTATTCCGATGGTATCTTGCAAGGATGGTGTTTGTTCCGGTTGTGTACTCGAAAAACATCATCGAGACAATTTTGACAAACGTGCCTCTTGGCAGGCCTCGGTTCCTTTAGAGCTTGTGCATAGTGACTTGTGTGGTCCTCTTCCATCTGCATCCTTTTCTAGTTTCAAATATTTCTTAACTTTCATTGATGACTACTCCAGATGCACTTGGGCTTACTTCCTAAAACTTAAGAGCGAAGTATTTAACATGTTCTTGGCCTACAAGGCCCTTGTTGAAAAATAATCTGGTCATCAAATTATTAAGTTAAGATCTGACAATGGAGGAGAATATGTTAACAACAATTTCACCACTTTCTGCACTGAACAAGGAATCCAACAACAGCACACTGTTCCATATACACCACAACAAAATGGTGTAGTTGAACGGAAGAACCGTACTTTAAAAGAAATGGCTAATTGTATGATCCAATCTAAGGGACTAAGTCTTCAATATTGGGCTGAGGCCATAAATTGTGCAAATTACATAGTTAATCACACACCCACTGAATTTTTACAAGGTACAACACTAGAGGAAGCATGGAGTAAAATTAAACCAGATGTAAGTCACTTTCGTGTGTTTGGTTGTGAAGCATGGGGTCACATTCCGGATGAAAAACGTAAAGCATTGCATCCTAAAAGTGAAAAGTGCATATTTGTTGGATATTCTGAAGAGTAAAAGGTTATATACTTCTTCAGCCCCATTCACATGATATAATCATTAAAGAGATGTTAAATTTGATGAAAATATCTTGGCCTGTGAGCCTAACTTAGTAGGTGTGCCATCTTTGTCCTGCGAGCCTAATTCGGCGATTGTGACTTCTTCTTCTTCTTCTTCCAGCTTCCTTCATAGGTTTCCAACTCCATTTTTTGATGATGATAGTGAGGATGAAAATCTACCTCCGCCTGCTCATGTTCCTCCAATTGCACCAGCACCAATACTTCCTCGATGGCTCCGTTCAACATGTGAAGCAGCTAGTGATCTTATCGGTGATCCTAGAGATCATCGTCGAACACGTTCTCATTTTCAGTGAGCCTCTTCTCTTTTGGCTCAAGTTTTCGAGAATCATGATCCAAAAACTTTTGCAGAAGCTTCAGAAAATCTAGATTGGGATGCAGCTATGGATGAAGAATGTCGTTCCTTAATGGTGAACGATACTTGGGATCTTGTTCCTCTTCCAAAAGGAAGAAAACTTATCAGATGTAAATGGGTCTATAGAACTAAGTATGCATCAGATGGAAGTGTTGAAAGACTTAAGGCAAGGTTAGTTGCCAAAGGTTTTTCCCAAGTTGAAGGGATTGACTACAATGAAACCTTTGCTCCTGTCGCAAAAATGAATTCCACCTACCTTGTTCTTTCCCTTGCAACCTTACATAACTCGGAAGTCCATCAAATGGATGTCAAGTCCGCCTTCTTACATGGTGATTTACATGAGGAAATTTACATGGAACAATCTCCTAGATATGTTCAGAATAACTCTCGTTAGAGGAAATTTGAGGTCTAAAATGGCCCTCCTAAGGAAAATAATAAAATAATAGTTAAAATAATAAAATAATAGTTATTAATTTTGGAGGAAGAATGAAAAAAACTACTTTTTTGTGTTCGTATTTTCAACATATCTCCCTGTATTTTTACTCAAATTATGAGTAGGAGAGCTCGTTGGATGCAGAATTTAATTCCACATTTAACGAGTACCCACACTGCATAGTTTTGATGGACCCCACTACCCTAAAAACAAGAAATACCTAAAACAACATGATGATGACATCATCGTCACATTTTTTCATGTGTTTCTTGTTTGTGGGGTAGTGGGGTCTGTCAAAAGTATGCAATGTGGGTACTCATTGGATGCGGAATTAAATTCTACTTCCAACGAGCTCTCCCACTTGAAATTTGAGTAAAAACACATGGAGATATGTCAAAAATACGAACAAAAAAAATAGTTTTCTTTTATGACAAATATGTCAATTCAACCATTATGGTTGACTCATTTTATTGAAATTCTATTGGTTCTTGAATTCCAACTCACAAAATTTATTGTTGGCACGTTTTCTTATAAGGCTCATTTTAGACCCCAAATTTCCTCTAATGAGCCTTGTTTGTCTCCTTAAGAAAACCTTATATGGCCTTAAGCAAGCTCCTAGAGCTTGGTATGCCAAAATGGATAGCTTTCTCCTTGACACTAGTTTTTCTAGATGCCATTCTGACCCCAATGTCTATACCAATAAAGTAGGAAACCATCTCATCATACTTGTTCTTTATGTTGATGATCTTATCCTTACTGGTAGTGACCCTAAACTTATCACCCATGTGAAATCCAGTCTTAAGCAAAATTTTGAAATGTCAAACTTAAGAAATTTGCATTATTTTCTTGGTCTCCAAGTCTTGCAAACCAAAGAAGGAATCTTTCTTTCCCTGTCTAAGTATGCTTGTGACCTTCTTCATCGCTTCCACATGGAATATTGTAAACCAGCCCCTTCTCCCTTCGAGTCTGGAGTCAAACTTTCTGCCACTTGTACTTCCCCTGAAGTAGATGCCACCTTGTATCATCAGCTTGTTGGTAGTCTTTTATACTTGACTCATTCTCGTCCTGACCTTTCCTTTTCTGTTGGTCATGTTTCCCGTTATATGCAAAATCCTCATGAAAGTCACTAGAAAGTAGCAAAAAGAATAATTCAATATATTCGAGGTACAATTCAGTTTGGGATTCATTACAGTACAGGGGGGAAACCTTTGTTGGTTGGCTTCACTGATTCAGATTGGGTCGACGATCTTGATGATATAAAGTCTACTGTAGGTTATGTTTTCAGTCTAGGATCTAGACCTGTCACTTGGGCTTGTAAGAAACAACAAGCTCTTGCTCTTTCTTCAGCAGAAGCAGAATATCAAGCCGCAGTTAATGCCAGTCAAAAAGCTTTATGGCTTCGGCATATCCTTTCAGGGTTTGGATTCGAGCAGTAGTAGCCTACTCCACTTTGGTGCGACAATCAAAGTGCCATCAAGCTTGCCAAAGATCCATTTCTACATCAGTGCAGCAAACACATTGAGCTACACATGCACTTCATCAGAAATCTTGTTCATGATAGTGTTATTTAAGTTCTCTATTGCCCTACACATGATCGAGTTGCAGACATCTTCACCAAGTCTCTTACAAAAGTGAAGTTTTCTAAACTTCGGTCTATGTTAGAAGTTCAGGAATATGTCCTTAAGGGGGGATAGGATCTAATGCCTCCTTCCTTCTCCTAATAGTGTCACTTTTGTAAATCCTTCAATCCTATCCCAAGTTGTTCTTAAGGGGGGATGTTAGGATATTTAAACACTTAGGAGTTAGTTAAGATCAACTTGTGTAATATATCCGTTAGGTAAACGTGTGTTTCTTTAGTATGCATTAGTATGCATTTGTAAATATTCTAATCCGACGATCACGATATGTTCTAGACATAAAGTGATTTGACAGTTCAACTTCTCTTAGATCATACCTACCATTGATCTATGGCTTAACACCTGATTGGTCTATGATCTCTATTTAAAGAGCATAGAGGGTCCTTGGCTAGTTGATCGATTATGAGAAGCTCATGTAACTTTCTTTCTTTTGCATAATAAATTGCTCCAAGTAGCTATTTGGCTGGGGTCGTGGGCTGTTTCCCTCTCGAGGGTTTTAACCATGTGACAAACATCGGTGTGTTGGTCTGTGATCTATTTGTGTGAAGCAGTTGCTAAAGCTGTTCGGTCTTTTGGGAGTACCCTGTGTACCCGAACAAATTATTGGGGTTTGAAGAGGTCGTTTTTTCCCTGTGAGCAAGTTGGGAGCTTCCCTCACATTTTTCTGTAGTTTACCCATTTTTCTCCATGGTTGGGAAGTCGTTTTGGTTGCACAACAAAGGGTAGAAGAGACCCACAATTTTTTGGTGTTTGAAGAGACCGTTTTCACCCCTATGAGAAAGATTTGAGTTTCCCTCACACATTGCTACAGTTTCTTCATTTTCCCATGCTCAGGAAATCCATTTTTTTGTTTCTATGTGAAGGGCCAGCAAAGATCCATGTTTTGGGTGTTCAGGGAGGTCGTTTTTTCCCTTGTAATGCATAAGAAAGTTTGCTGAAATCATTTTTGGCTCCCAGGGTTTTTTTCCCCAGTTTACCAATTCATTTTGGTTGCATAACATTTTCCTTCATACCCAGCATGTGCATTTTGTTGTTGTGTGCATTTTTGTGTTGGATTGGAAGAGTAAGTCCAAGAAACCCATATGTTAGATGGTTGGTTGTGTTTGGGGATGATTGTTGGCTTGGCTGAGTAAGTCCAAGGAACCCTTATGTAATTGGGTTGTTTCCTTAATATCCATGGAACCAAGTTGTTCATTGTCTTGGCTGGATAGTCTGTGAAACCCAACTGTGTGTTGGCTTGACAATGGATGTATGGTATTGTTCTTTGTAAGTATGTTGTTCCCTAGTGCCTTGTGGAATCATTCCCAACTCGGGGGTGGTAGTGAGGCTGAGAGGTTATTGAGCACACTAGCCCATGGTTGGTTGTAACGTTGTAGTGACATAGGTAGTTGCGAAAAAGATTATTCTCAAGATAAGTATTCTTTGTGTATTGAATTTCCGTAATTGTATTTGCTTTATGAATTAATATGATCATGATGAATGCTTGAATGTGTTGAACGAAATGTATTTGATTCCATTGTATTTACATGTATTATGTATCTATATATCTTGTTAGTTCAATGCATTTTATGTGTATGTTCATGGGTCTATATTTCCCATTTGACAGCACCAGTGTTGGTCGCATCCTCTCCATCGTCGGGATGAGGGGTGGGGACTTGACAAATTCCCTAGACTTCCACATAAGGCCTACATAGAAAATGTTTATCATATGAGTAGGACATAGTATACATATTTAATACCCTAGACACAAATAATCATATTATAGGGTCTATAACCTCAATTTTAATTCCCAAATCGTGATAAAGGTTGCGAGAGACATCGTTGATGTGCAAAATCTAGAAAGATTCACTTTACAAGGCATTTGTGGTGGTTTTGGATTGTGTTCATGGTCCATGATCTATAAAACCCTATTTTAGGCTGTAATATGTTGATTTTCCTCCTCTCACCATTCACACAACCACAAGAACCATCCCCAATGTAAAAAACCATGAAATGGCACTCAAACAACATGTACAGTCCAAATATTCCTTTAGAAGGCTTCTGTGGTGGTTTTGGGATCATGTCTGTTATAGCCTATTTTTGTCTTCTATTTTTGAACCATTTGCTTGTCTTAAAAATATGATTTTTCTTATTGTTTTAAAATTTTGACCTTGGTTTCTTTTAAAATATTTTTATCTTAACCTTATGTTTATAGTTGATTTAACAAGTTTTCTTTTTAATTTTTTCTTTACTTAATTAATTTCATGGTTTTTATGGGATTATAGGGTGTATATATTTCTACAAGGTTCTAAAGAAATATCAAATACCTTACGTAAAGTTATTTACCAAAAAACAACATTTTGTTTGGAGTTTTGGTTAAAAAAATCATAAAACAGGGATTCCTGTAGCGCTAGCCAGAAAAAGTTACACAGGAGCGCTACAAGAAAGTTGTGCATGCTAAAATCATAATATTTTCGGTCCAATTTCTTCGAGATTCTTATCTGTGAGGTGTCAATCACATTATTTGGTGCATTTGATACGTGTCCTCCATGGTTTTATCATTGAAACAGGTGGATGGTCATCATAAGAGGTAGATCGTGGCGATTGCATGCAGAGTAGGATAAATGATGATAGTGAGTAGAATGAGACAAAAAAATTTGGGAGTATGTTCCTTATCTGAAGGACACAAAGGATATTGAAGGTCGTGGTGAGAAGACACTACTGAGAAATTGGGATTTTTCAATTGAATGAGGAATGAGGTCTTTTCAGCAGCGATTGTTTGAAGTGTTCTGGATGGTTAGAGATAGGTGGAACATGAAATTCGACACTTAAACATTGAAATAATCGCATTCCATCCCTCGTACTGGTCTTCTAAACAAGTAGCCCGTGTGTCATTGCTAGGGTTTTCTTAATTTGGGGCTTTTCTGATGAAATCCTTAATGATAAAATTCGAAGGAAGAATATGAGTTTTTTCACCTAATACATTGTAAATGATGAATTATTAACAAATATATTAAAATTATTCATCATTTAAAACAGTAAAATTCAAAGCAGAACTTGTTGGAGTTCCCTGAACTCTATGATTGGGTCAGACTATTGTGATTTGGCACAAAATATTTTTGAACTATGTGTTAGGTTAGACTGTTGCGATTTGAAGATAGTTAGACTGTGGGATATCGACAAGTGTTGTTAAACCATAGTAAATATGAATAAAAGTGGAAAAACAAATAGAGCAGAGCCCACTGACCTAAGCTGGGTAGACAATTTTCCAGAATGTGTAAAGTTATTTTCAAATGCAGGATGGTTAACATTTTTCAAAAAGATTGATGGTTATCATGCAGAGGTGTCTGATAAATTTGCTCACTGCTTTGATAAAGACATTGTGTCTTTTGATAATTTACAATTCAAAATAACTAAGGATTTGATAGCTGAGGAAACAGGCATCTTGAACGAGGGAGAATTATGGTTTAAGAAGGTTCCATTCACCTTCAATGCACAAAAGTACTTGCTTCCTGGTGTGATTGCAGATTGGGGTAAAGGTGTACCAATTCATAACTTCAAACCTGAATGGATTGAGACCATTAAAGTCTTACAGAGTTATATTACCTGTGAGGGTAGATATGCTTTTGCTTTCAAATACCACTTTATATTTCTTCAACATCTTAGTGATGAGTCCAAGATGAACTTACCCTTCTTCTTTCTGAAGAGTCTGCAAAAGATGTCATGCAAAGTTAAGGAGAACCAAAATCATACAAAGCAGTCTATTTTCCCTCATGGACTCATTAAGCTTACCATAAACACTATTTTGCAAAGTAGGGGAAAGACTTGGGAGTATTTAATTTTCTGGTCAGGCTTTCTAATGATCAAGAGGGACAGTCTCACAGAAGACAAGCTGATAAAGGCCAGACTTTGATTAGAAAGCTCAGGCAAAAGGTAAAGGTCAAGGATGAAGACAGGGTTAAATTAGAGGAATTTTCAGATCATGCAAATGAATACTTTGAATCTAAACATCACCTTAATGACAATGAGAGCAAGAATTTACAGTCAGATATTAAGGAAGTCGAGCCTATTGAAAATGTTGTACCTGCAGAGAAAATTCCAGATGTAAAAGAAGATATTGAAGTACAAAAACAAAGCCCTATCACAATTCTATAAGATGAATATTATAAATGCTTATTTGATGATGATAAATTTCTATGACATATGAAGCTATGGTTTCTGCTAATCAAAAGCTTTACACCCATTGTGATGAGAAAGCACTGCCAAAGAGAAAGAAAATGAAAGTTGTTGAGTTTGCCTCAATTACTCATCAAGGAAAGACTCTTAATATGTCGATAGATATTGCTGCAGTATGGAGACCTAAAACAAGACCTAAGAATAAGCTTAGACTGATAGAAGACTTGGAGTGTGCAAAGATTATTGAGAATTATGCTCTGTTTTTCCTGTTTTGGGTTATTGAAATTGAATGCATACCATGAGCTGATGGAAATGAATTTTAGAAAACAAAAAGAGGTTTTTGTTCATAATATACCCATTCACAAAAACCTCTATCTGTTTTGCAACATCTGTCAACGTTTGAAAGATTCCGTTTAATATTTACAACGTAGTTTTCAAGGTTTTAAAAATATTTAATATTTTCTTGTTTTAGTGTTCATCTTGCGGGGAATATTATGATTGATTGGAGATGAATTTTTAAAAAAACAAGATATTTTTTTTTCCATCATGAACCCATTCACAAAAACCTCTCTCATTTTTTACATAGGTGTCACGGATTGAGAGATATGGAAGCTTCTTTGACACCTATTTTTGAGAAATTCGTCATATTTACCAGGAATCCGATTTTGCTATTTTCAGTCAATTAGTTGAAAGTTAGTTAATGTAACTACTGGGTAGTTTCAAATTCGACCTCATGAAGGGAATATAGAACTACTTCTTTGTAATTATAAAATATGGACAAAGGTACAGGAGAGGGGTTCGATTTTTTGGCTGGCTAGAGGAGGTCTTCAGACTTGTTCATAAGCTAAGTAAATGACTCTTATGTGTATTTGAAAGACTAATTATGAAATATATGCTCTATTTACCCTTTAGTTTGTTCTCTGGATTCATTTCTAACTTGTTTTAGTTACTCAATTGGTAATTTCATTGCTGGTTTAAAGTTTTTAAACTTGTAATGCTTTCCATCTGTGGATGAACCTCAGTGTTGTTTTCTGTTGGATAATGGTTATTATGTTATGCATATTATCCTTTCTATGCTTGTGATTTAGTGTTTATTTGGACTTATGAATGCATTTACTCTTGTCATCAAACTTCTCAACCAAAAAACCTTAAAAACCCTAAAAACCCTATTTTGTTTTATTGAGATATTTGAGATTGTGTTGCCTTGTTCTCTTGTAGTCTGGGAACAATTTCTGGCATAAACAATGTCGATAACTTGTAAAATCCTCTTTTACTCCCCAGGAGCCATACACATTCCATAAAAACTCAATATGTTGCACATATGGCACATTTATGCGAAATATTCATTTGCATGGGTAATGTTGTTTAGTGAGATCCATAATTGATGCACAAAACCTCATAATGATTTCCATGCAACACATGTACACCAAATATTCCCTTTATAGAGAATCTGATATTTTGTTACATGAAGGAAATGTTTTGGGCAACACTACTTGGCTCTCAAACTTGAGATTTTTTAGAAGATACAAAACACAGTATGCAATATTTGGATGCCTAGACTCAAAATTGAATGCCTTGGAAAATATTGAAATCCAAGTTTTGATTAGCTAACCTAAACAAGATTATATTTGATCAAATGAAGGACATTATCACAAATCTATCTCGACAAAGTCAGACCCAAATCTTCTAAATGTATAATTAAATATTAGAAATGAATAATGGTAAAGGCCTTAAAGAAATAGAAGCATAGGGATTGTGTTAGGCTTAGAGATAGTAAGGAATAATTCATGCATAATTCTGCCTAAGTATGAAAAAGAGTTAAAGGAGGAGAAGAAGGATCCATGACTAAAGAAGCATCATAAAGGCAAGAAGAGGAAGGATGATGTGGCATAGTAAGTGAAAGAGAGGAAGAAGAAGAGGAGAAGGCACTAAAAGAGGAATCCACGACAGAAAGATGGAGTGCGAAACGAAACGGTACAACATAATATTAGCAACAAAGGCATGCAAGTAGAATAATGACTACAAAACAAAAGTAAGGAATACTGTCAAGAAAGTGACAAGCCTTAACTATCGTTGGTACGAGCTTGACTGGATCTGGTGGAAACCACACGCATGAAGGCATATTTTTAAGTTAAGCCATTAGTACCTCCAGTTAGGTGTCTCTAGAATAGGAAAGACATCATGTCAGCTGGGTATAGTAAGTCAGTTGAGAAAGAAGTCCTATAATGAGTCTGTATAGATTCAGTATTGAGTCGGTATTAATTAGGTATCAAGGATGTAGGGAATATGTATCAATTCTGTAATATATCTATAAAATATGGAACCCAAGCTGTATGTAGGTTAGAAATTCTCCCAACATTCATTACTAGACATTCTCCCAATAGTCAGTGCTATAAATTCTCCCAATAGTTAGTGTTAAAAATTCTACCAGCAGTAATTCCTTGTATACATTCTTCCTGTAGTCTGTTGTGTAGGATTTTGTTGGAAGAAAAGTGTGAGCTCTTAGTTGGTGGCTCTGTATTTTTGAGTGCATCAGAGTAAAGGATCTACAGTTGAGTCCGCAAAAGAGTAGGGAAGGTTGAGTTGATCCAAGTTGTGTGCATATCACTAGCATAGGTAGAGTAGGAAGAGAAAAGAGATAAGATTAGAGAGTATGAGAGGGGTAAAGAGTCTGCAAATTCAAAGAATAAGATTTTTAGAAAATTCTACATCTTAGTGCTCTGACAAAAGGTGCATCTATTTCCTCTTAGTGCAAATTCAAAGAATAAGATTTTTAGAAAATTCTACATCTTAGTGCTCTGACAAAAGGAAGAGAAAAGAGATAAGATTAGAGAGTATGAGAGGGGTAAAGAGTCTGCAAATTCAAAGAATAAGATTTTTAGAAAATTCTACATCTTAGTGCTCTGACAAAAGGTGCATCTATTTCCTCATGCCATATGAAGAGAACCTTGTGGTTTTTTCCTGGATGGGTTTCCACGTTATATTCTGTGTATATTTGTGAATCTTGAAAGTGTCTTAGATATATGTGTAATTGTTATATTGAATGAATGAATATAGTTTTTATTATAAATGAATATATGTATGATGGCCGCCTTGTATTACTGGATATGATTTGTTGCATGCATTCTATTTATTTAATGAGTTGCATAAGGAAGGTTGGGGTGCAACCTAGTTTTTTAGCACAATGAACACACATAATCCACCCTTGGACTTTTTTGGAAGCCTTTGCATAGAGCGAGGTACTAAACACCCTCCCAACTAACTATGGAAACATGGTCCTAGCAGTAGAGATATCTCGGGTGAGACAGGTTCTGTGTCACGGGTGTTGTTGGTTGAGCTCTGCTCTGTCGGGCCGATATCTTGGTCTTTGTTGTGCTAAGCAGAAGGGACTGAACCTAGGTTGGGGTCCCTGGAAAAGGGATAGAGAGACACAAAACACAAAAAATGCTTATGTTTTCATGACCCTGAATCGTTGTGGTGAGGGATATGTTGTGGAAACCAACGAAACCAGAGATCCAAGATTCGGTGGAATCCAAGGAGTTAGATTTTTCACGAAAAGAAAGTGAAGTATCTTGGTGTAACCCAACTATGTGGTTGGGTTGATACATCTACATAGACATCCATGAGATTTTATTTTTTTAGTTTCCCATTGTGTTGCATGAATTTTTATATAATTTAGCGGCCCAACAAATAAATTTTCATTGCGAAGAACCAAGGGAGTGGACTCCCCAGTTAATTGAACAATTGCAAGAAGTATAAATCACTGTGCATCATTGAAATCAAAGAGATTAATAAGTTACCAACCAAATATATTTGGGACTTTGACCAAAGATTTAACACATTGATGGCCGAAGTGACTTTCCAAATGTTGGATGTACAACACAAGGAATGGTTTATTGTCTCATTTTTACCACAAATCTGAACTGTGCTGATACAACGTAATATTGTGTAGCAGATATAGGCCCTAGAAATAACAATGAAATTAGAATCCTCATCGGTTGGAGATACTGGCTTCGGAATGATGAAAATTCAGTCGTAGTTGGCCAACCTTTCTATGTAGATCCATGACATTAAGAGAGGAAAGGAAGTTTAAGAGGAACTATGGTGTACATGATGCTAAACAAATAGACAACATAAATACAATTTCTTAACACTCATGAACTATGTCGTAGCAGATGCGTTGAACCCGTTAAACACTCAAGGAATGTATTGGTGTAGGATATGCCAAACTAGGGTCTATTGAGGCCTACAAAATTCCTAGGTACCAACAGTAGGGATTCTCCCCGGTAATCGATCCCAACTAGATAGTCAACCATTTGGTATGGGGAATCTGTTCGGTTACCGACCCGACTGCAGTAGATATAAATTTGTTTAAGTATTTATCGATTGCGACCTGATCCATCGTTTATGTAATTTTATTTATATGGATGAAATGAAAATGCCTAAGCTAAATTCAGGTGTTTGATGAACAAGATCCCCACAAGTGATATGTAGGTTCTTACTTCCCGTCTTACCACTCTTTCTCCTTAATCAATTCTATAAATATAAATCTAAGGAAATTAATTATATTCAAGTCGATTCTAAGCTAATCTATCCTATCCCCTTGGGGAGAAAATTTCAAAGAAAGAAAGAAATGTACTAAAATTATTCATAATGATTCTTCTAGATAGATGTTCTAATCCCATCCACATAGTTACAACAGAAAGATTAATAAGGATAGCTTTGAAAGAATAAAGTAGTCATTACTCAATTTATGCACAAAATTTCATACAGAAATCAAAACCATTCATCATTAAGGAAATAATTCATCAAAGTTAGAACAATCTCATAGTTGTACGGAAACTAAAAATAAGTATAATTCCACATTTGAATTCCACATAATCCATGTAAAAGCCCGTGTAGTCCTTTCCCACCAAAATGTCCTTCTTTATTAGTAGAAAAAATAGTTCTTACAAATAAACCAGCCTTCTTATGCCAACAAAAATTCCCTTCTATGCTACCCTCTCCCTCTATTTATCATACAACTACAATGAATTATCGACTTCCCTGACCTTAGGAATTCCAAAATTTTGTCTTTTAGTGCTTTGCACTAAACAATGACCAAATGAAAAAATACATAAAAAGACAAAAGTTCCTAAGTGGGCCCAGCCAAACTTGCAATATATTTCCCCCATGTATTTGCTTCCTTGGTGATAGTACATTTGCATTGTCACCTCGTGTATAGCCAATTGCAATTCCACATGTGTCAATATTTCTAGAGTGGCTCTATACAAGTCTTCCAAGATATAATTGCTCACCAAAGTTTGTGCAACCGAATTTCTAATATCGCCTTCACTGATGAATTCCATATTTTGAATATATTCTTCATTCTTGTGTAATCTATCATGTAGATATGTCACGAGCTGGTATTTTTTTGGGAAGTCATTGATATTTGCAGCCAAAGGAAGTTGGAATCTCTCATGAACTTGGATCATCTTCTTATAGAACTCTGTACATTTTTCCAGGGTCATCTCAGTTTCATTGTTCAATCTTACCGAATCTTTTCTACAAAATTCCAAGAGTGCCATTTCTATTTTTAGCCCTCTGGCTCTCTTTTGTGGCAAGTGTTCAGGAAATGTTGAGTAGGATTCTTCTCAATTCAACTGGATTTGAACATTTTTAACAACCTTTATGAGTCTTGTTCTGAAATTAATATATTCTGCTGCAATCTCATTCAATCTTGTCTTTGTTGTATTTACCTTATAAATTTCACCCGCGATATTTATTTGAACTTGGTGTATATTTCTCTAGATTTTGCAGGCCTAGTCACAGAATGCAGTAATATCCAACTACTTCTCATCTATTGTCTTAACATGAGTTTCAAAATATCCCTTCTATATCACCAACGCCTCTACTTGATTTCTCAATCTTTCCATCTATTGGTTTGTTGCGGGCTCTGTTGATTCTAGCTCTGATATCTTAGCTTCAAAATATTTCTTTTCTCCATCCATGATCATCACTTGTACCTCTAAGGAAGCTTTCTTTATTTCAAGATCTTGGTACTCTCTCTGGAGTTTTTATTTTTTTGATAGGGTAGCCTCATGCTTTCTTTTTAGCTTTATGCCTTCCCCTCTTTCCTTAACTAAAGTATATTTCATTTTAAGCATATCTTTTTTGTGATTCTCTATACTTTGTGTCAACCTATTCACATTTTTGGTGCTAGTTTGTGCATCTTCTACACTCACAGAGGCCATGAAATTAGGGTTTTTATTTGTACCTTCCTTAACAGTGTTTTTGGTTATTGTAACCACATCATCATGCATTGTTTTTTTCAACCCCTGTTCAGACCTTCTGGTGATGGTATTTCTTGTCTTATCATAAAAGATGGTATCCAAACATGCCACTATGTGTTGTTTGGATGAAGTGAAAGGAGTGATCCCAAATTCCGTGAAAGGAATATTGCCACCCATGATTGTGCTACCGGATGAAGAAGGAGGGTCTATTGGGTTGTTCTAAACTCCTTCTTGGTCTAATTATTCCCTAAGTTTTTCCTCTTCCTCCTTCCTTTTTTGTTCTTCGTCTTCTTATTCTCCTTTTGTTTTCTATATGCTTCTTATTCCTTTAATATGTTTTCTTCTTCTTTCTGTCTTTGAACCTCTTTTGTTCTTTTCCTTTCAGCTTATTTTTGTTGTAACTTCAGAGACTCTTCTTTTTGCTTCTGCAACTGCTTATTTGTTGCATTGCTTCCATGTTTACCCCTACTGCTTCTTCCTTTCTTCTTGAAACACTTACTCAGAGAATTCATGTTATTGGAGTTCCTCTATACCTCCTTATCTTTATCAAAATGATGAGAGTAACCATAACATATTCCAATGGTCGTACAATGTTCTGCAACTTTTCCATTTGCATAATTTCTACGGAAACTCTTCTCTCCAAAGCAAATATTTTCTAATCTTTTACAAATTCAGGGGCGCCTTTGACCTTAGTGAATTTGTAGCTACCTATACAAAAGGGAAGTGGTGGGAAGGCTTCCTTTTTCATGTCGAATAGGAAGTTACCTACTCCATTTATGAACAACTTCCTAATTTCTTCCTTATGGACTACCTAGTCCATGGCTTATCTAGGAAACAGTGATGGGGATTTAAAACCTTCATACATCCTCTGGTAAGTTCCTTCTTGAGAAATAATAATCCCCATATTTGTTTTTGGCCTCTTTCTCCTTCTTGTCTAGATGCACGGTTCAACAACAACACAATACCAACAAGACACCAAAATACACTGTCTCGACAGAGCAAGATAAGTCAGCAACGCCTGCGAGGTAGGCGTAGTCTCACCTGAGATATCTTAATGTGTAACTTCCAGAACCATGTTTCTGCAATTGATGAAGGATTATATTCCCTTGGCGCATGGCCAAGGCGCTCGACAAAGGCAACAGGATGGATTTTACTACTACGTGACGATAGCGCAGCGAGGTGTCGCAACTTTCACGCAACACGAACTTATCCTTTTGACTCAACCATTGGTGTTGCAGTATGATGCAACTGATTCCTTATACTTAATAGACATTGCTCAATGCATATTTCAACTAATAGCTTGGCGACGAACTCATACATAACAACCCAACAAGGCTTTAACCATTCATTCGTTCGTTGTTATACTACAACATACATTCAACACCAACTGTAACTATAATAATGTAAGGTAAAAAAATATTCACATAAACATTCACCATTAAACACATTCATCCACATAACTCTGAAAATAACGTGGAAACCCATCTGGTAAAAACCACCAAGGTGCTCTTAATCTAGCATGAGAAATGTGTATAGCACCATGCAGTTTGCGACGTGCATAATGTTCTTTAAGATATGTCTAATTAAATAAACCTCTTTCTATTCTCATGCTCTTTGGTTTTATTCTCTATATACTCCTATTGATCTGCACACAACCTGGATCGAATCTCATACTTTACTAGCAGTATGCGCACACAGCTGCAAGATCTACGGCTCAAAAACATTTCACTTCTACTAGACTCTTCCTTATATCTTCTTCTTCTACTGTCTAACTTCATAATAGTCTAAACAAACACACCGAATGACCACTGAACCCTTATACAGAGTGGGTTCCTCCTATTTATAATATCTATAATACCATGCAGGGTTGACTGAGTACAACTCAATTATTACAAGCTCAACAACTGCAATAATATCTTTGTTACATAAATTTTGGCCCATACCTAGCCGTGAGAATCTTGCAATTCATTAACCATAGCCTTAAATAGCTGCAGAAACATCTTTCAAATCCTCTGTACTGGTCTTAAATAGCCTTAAAACTATCCTTCATCTTATGTCGGTTCGTCCTTCTACAAACTTCCTTGACTTCCACATTTCCATCTTTAACTTCCCTACCTTCCTCTTCCACCAACTCTGAATGTTCCTTCCTTGTCGCAACATCCTCGTTGCAACTTATTTCCATCCTTATCGTACCTTTCCTCCGTCATGTGCATGTTTTGCCTTATTACATTGGTTCCTTCATTTTCTTCTTGACATGTTTTTACCCTGTCGTGCGCGCACTTTGTCTCCTTTGCTTGCACGACTAATTTATCCTTGTATATTTTTCCTTCTTTTCCTCGCTCTTTCCCTGGCCCAATAGGGTCCCAACACTCACATGTGGCTGGTCCCAAGCCACTAAGAAAAAAGGGATGTCCTGTTCAAAATGGCATGTCACAAAACTGTAGTTTCCTGGAAATACCTATGCTTCTGGCATCCGATGCACCACAGGAGCAACCTTGTCTTGTAAATCCTTCAAAACCTACTCCACCCAAGCGACATCCGCACTGAATTCCTTAGCTTGTTTCTCAAATTTCTCCACCCGGTGGGAACTAAGTTGTTATGATAGTCCTGCTTCTAGTGACTACGCAATATGCTGAAGCTTTTGCTACACGGGATGAATAAGCCTTGTCACTCACGTTGCTTCAGATTGATGTGCTTATACCTCATCATTCGTAGTGCTCTCTTGGTCATGAAGAGATTGATCTTCCTGCTAAATATGCTTGATATAAGCAATATTGGTAACCTTGTCCTATAGCGTGAGCTTCTTCATCTATTCCTTCACTGTGGTGATTTTCTGATCAACTTACTATGCATCCGCCTTGATCTTTTCTCTCGCCCCATCTTCGAGAAGCGCTTCCCATATAGTCAAAATGACTTCAACTATCTTAGTGTAGAGTTTTTCTCCATCGCATACCTTTGCAACAGCCTCAGATGTTTCTTTGCTGCATTCCTCAAGCACCTCATGAGGTGTTCTTGGTACCTTCCTAGCTTGAAGCTCCTCAACCTTCTTCCATGAAAACCAGGAAACCTTAGCAGTAGAATCTCCATATTCCTAGCCCTCTTTCGGTGGGAATTTTGTGACCGTACCCTTATTGGTTTTAGCTAGCGCAACGTGGCTTTGATCATGTGCCTCAATTGCTTGCTCTTTCTCTTTAAGGAGGGCCTTGCACACCTTTTCCTTCCTTTGCTGCTTCGTTGCTTGATACGCAACAACATTGTCGCGCAGTCATATTTTCGACGTAGCTGCCTATTTTAATTCATAGAATTCACCCAATGAAAGCTTGGATAAGTCTATTTGCAATGTGTTAAACTCCTTGAAAACATCATCAAATGCACTCATATTCATCCCTGTTTCGAGTGCATGCCCCTAGATTTGTACTTTGATCGGCGGCACTAGCTCTGGTGTGACTAATGGGATGTTGGGATCCATGCCATATGTCTTAGCCTCAATAGTGGTTTTGACCTCGTTAATGGCCTCAATAAGCTTATTGAGGTGCCCTACAACTTGACCATCAAGGTTTACCTACTGTGTGTTTAGCACCTCGAGGATTTTGTTGACAACCTCAGCTATAGCGCCTCCTAGCTCTTGATATTCATCCTCAGTCAACGTGTTTGTGTTAGCCGCTCTGTCAACTTTTCTCTTCTTGTGCTGTGGGCCCCATTCTTGTTGTTTTTTTGTTCTTGGGTCTAGATATTCTCATTACTAGGTGTTCACTTTGAATAACCATTATCGGAGCCACCATCCTCACCATGTTCCATCATCATCCGTCTCCTTCCCCCTCCTGCGACTGATTGTTCTGATTGTTACCTTCATCATGTCCTTGGCCATTCTGTCGATCATTGCCTTGGTCATTTGATGGTTCCCCTTGATCTTCACCTTCTGCTAGTGGCTCTGTGAGAGGTTTACGCCATTCCTTAGAAACATTTTTGACAATTGCGTCCACCTCATTAGTATTTATCATGAACCCCTGTAACCAGTAATATTTCACCTTCTGTGAGCAGAAGCTGTTCCTCTAGTCTGAATGGTTCAGATCCAGGACAAATGAGTGAATGACAAAGGATGAAGACCCTCCCTAGATATCATAAACACCTAGAATGTTGCTTCGATAGTGAACCTGTATACCTACAACCAGCTCAAACACACAAATACATCAAAGCTTCCATAACATTATATACTTATCCATGTTAGTGACTAAGGAATCTAACAACATGTACATGCGAAATCAAAGCAACAGTAATGTGGTATGGAAATCGGCTTTGCATTAAGATGAATGGATATGTTTAAAACCAATTAAGCCTTAGTGTTGACATGCATCTCCATGAGACAAACACTTCGTCCCCATAAGCTCGATCTTTGCTCTTTATGCTCTCCAATGGCTTGGGCCAAGTGGTCAATCCAACAGCATAACAATACCTCTATCGTTCTCGCCCTCAACCATAGACATGAGCTTGTATTTATAAGGCTCAATGGATAGGAATGGTTGAGAGATTTATGTATGAGGTGGCCTCTAAGATCCTATGATGGGGGATCTCAAGCTCAACAGACCCATAATGATAGGGATAAGGGAGGACACGAGGCTCATGATCTAGAAGCCTCGAGAAACTTCTCTTTTTCCCATTTTACCCAGGGTACCACTTTTATCCTCTTATGATAGAGAGGTTTAGATAAGAAACACTTATGGACCAAATTCAACAGGCGGTGCCACTGCTTATGGCAAACAGGATGAAGGTGGTGCAAGCAAGGTACCGCTCATGGTTCACAGGGAATGCGCGGTGTTGAGTATTTTTATGTAGAATTGACAAGCAAGCATGGGTTTCCACTCCAAGTGTTGGGATCAATGGAAAATATGTAAGTCAAAGGTCTTATTACATGGTGGTGACAGTATTTTGGTATAACAGGATTCCCCCCAAAGTGTGAGTCTTAGAGGGATACGATAAACGGGAGCTTTGAGGGAACAAGTTGTCGCTTCAAGGTGAAAATGTCAGCTCGATCAGAGTGTTTTGTCAAGCATNCAAGTAACCAACTCATGGCTGCAGACCAATACAAGGCAGATCCATGGGAGGAATAAACAAGCATGGCTACTAGAATACAATGTAGATCCATGTGATAGACGACTCAAACTTGGACATAGATACCAGACATACAATGTAGATCCATGTCATACATATGCAAATTTGAGCATAGCCATGACCATACAAATGTGGATCCATGCTAGATATACAAAAATCCATCGCAACCTGGGGAAAATCAATGAGCGCTTTATACAAATACCCAGGGTCTTCGTCTCGTCTTCCACAAAGTACGATTCTATCCATGTGATTACAATGAACTGAAGTTGAAAATGGTAGAAACCACTTGATTACTGGCCAATGATGTGAACCATTAACAAGTGCGAGGGAGATCACCATTGATGTCAACGATTCCCAAGGTACCCTATTACAATCTACTGAGTGTGAACAGATCTCCTAATGTCGAACACCCAGTCGATTATATCAATCAAAGGTCAATGATGTGAACCTATGTCAAGAACAAGAGAATATGTCATTAAGGCATACAGATCTCAAGGTACTAAGTTTTTGTTTCTAAGACTATTTCCTGGATGATGAGTTGATGTCGACGGGAATAGTCTTGTCGAAGGAGGGCCATGATGAGTCCCACATCAACGACATGAAACTCAAAACATAGTTCTGGAATGATGTGAATGCAGTACCCATAGGACTGACTCAAAAGTACTGACACAGAGACTATTTTGACTGCAGAGGAAAAAATTCTTCAACTTCCCTTTGAACATCAGGTGGCACGACAAAAGACTTGGCAGCATGACTAAACGAGACAAACATAGGATGTGACAGTGGACAATGCATTCTTTTGAAAGACTCAAAGGAGTGGCATGACTCATGAAAGTGGATTGTCATGGAGATCAGCTGAATACGCAATTGACTGACACGATATGTAGACAAGTGCCATGTTTAAAGGTAACGACAAACTACTGCCATTTATTTACAACAATGATTCCCTTCCCACTTTCCCCATCATGATCAATGAGTGCCTCTTTTCAGTTTTACGAGTTCAAAGAGGGTAACAAACACTCAATATAGCTTGTCTGAAGACAAGTCCAAAATCATATGTTTTATGAACCTAAGAGAGGAGGGGCTCGTTCCCAAAAGCAGGTCTCTCAATGTTTAATTTAACGAGTCCAATGAAAGAAAACTTAGTATCGTTCATGTTTAAAGAGTCTGAACGACCATGGAAGAAGACTCCAAATGCTCCTTTTTCATATGATTCAGTCCCTAAGGCCTGAAAAGGTGTAAAATCATACCTTAGAGAACTCTTTCAGTAATGATTGGCTGGAGTGTTCCTTTTTTGTAAATATTCCATCCGAACTGAAAAAGAGATAACCTACCATTGAAAGGACAACTCTTCAAATGGTTTAACGAGCGTGAAGAAGACAATATCGCTCGACGGTCTTTTCGTATTTAGGGAGCCTAAAAAGAGTTTAAAGAGGACTCCATGAGGTTTCTTTACACAATGTTAATTTTTACGAGCCTGGAAAGAATAAAAAATGGACTTGATGATCTTTTAGTGTTTAAGGAGCCTGAAAAGAGTTGAAAGAAGACTCCATGAAGTTTCTTTACACAATGTTAGTTTTTTACGAGCCTAGAAAGAATCAAAAATAGACTCAGAATTTTGATACTAGGTTTCAAGAGCGTGACCAAAGTGTCGTAACAAACGCTCATTGAATTTTTTTGTTTTAGGGTAATATGAAATATTCAAAAACGAACTCCCAATACTTTATTGCTACTATTCTTCTATTCTGCAATGACTCAAAACAAGTGTTAAATGCCCCAATAACTAACATTAAGGGATTACAACAGATAAGCTTCGAATAATAAATTATTTTAACTCAAAAGTATAGCATGTCAAACCCAAAAATGTATATAAAATTCATGTAAATAGTGAAAAATCAAATCATTTAACTATTTACCCATAGTGGAGAGCATTTGGAGCACTTTCTTAGTCAGATCTTCAACTACTGATATCGGGAGTTTCCACCGTTAGATTCGAGCACCGTTAGTTTCAAAGAATAGTTCAAACCCTACTCTTCCTTTTCATAGTCTCACTTTTGATTTTAGATGGTGTTTTGGGCTTGTATGGAAAGCCCTATAACCATGGTAACAGGCATCATGCTTATCCCTTGTGGGATACGCGGTACCACACTAGAAATGCGCCGAAAACAAGGATCACAAGAGGTGCCAACCGTGAACATTTAAAATTGGTAACACAAGAAAAAATAGATCATTTCTTTGGATTTAAATGATTAAGGATAATTCTAATGTGTGTTATGATTGTTTTTGGCAGGCTTTTGCTGATCAAACATGGTGATATGGAAATAAAGACAACATGACAACGATAACACTTTCGCCGAAAGGAATGCGGGTTGCATAGCCACATTATGAGACTCTGGACTTCTGAAATTATTCTGAACTCCCAGTATGGTATCACATGAGCGGTTGCTAGAGCACATACTCCATATGTGGAATCTGGAGCAACAACACTTTGAGTTTGGGGCTCATATTTTGACAGTAGAGGTAGAGGACATCTACTTCTAGCTGACAAGGTGCCCCCATCTTGCTGACAGGCTCCCGAGGAGGGGATATTAACACACAAGAGTTGATAGACTGTCATTACATCCTAGGGATGAGGAATTCGAGGAAGAAAATCCCCATAAAGGCAGTTATGGATAGGCCTCTATGGACTGTCTTGTTTACAATGCAGAGAGTGGCCAGAAGTTAGGGAGTGCACGAGGATTCTAGGGCACACATGATATATGCCATAGAGGCCATGGTACCTACAACATTCAATTGGTCAGAAGCCTTTCTTCCGATATTCAAATATCAACTGACTAAGTGTCGGCAGGGGGAACTAAAGCAGTTTGTCTTTGGTTCCATTCTAGCATGCTTCTTCTTCGAGCGGGTACCATAGATGAGACCCCAGGTGGTCTTCACAGAGCTGAGAGCATGGGGCACCCGCATGTAGAGGTGGGTCTAGATTATGGCCCGTACTGGAGGGGGAAGGGGGAAGGTGAAGTTCAGTGGCCCATTCTTCATATGGCTTCGAGATCAGATCCTCATGGTGGAGGATTATGCTTATGCGGGTACAGACTTCAGTAGAGACCCTCACCTACCGCTCCCACCTAGAGGATAGTGGGGTGACATCGGTAAGAAGCAAGAAACCCTAAATGAAAAAAAAAATTATGCTTTTTAATTTTTTATATTTTTTATGTTTAGTAAAGAGACCTGAACATTTTCATGCAGACGTTGGATCAACACGACCTGGGGGAGATTCCCCAATGGATAGACGAGCTGGATCCTGCTTTGTACCGCAGGGTGATGATGTGATCGGAGAGTTAGAGGAAAACTTGGAGAGGTTGACCTTAGACATCCCTGACGCTTCCATTGATGACCTCCCTCTGAGGTATCAGAGACCTATAGTAGGAGTAGCGGGCTAGTTTAGTAGGCTGCTACATAGAGTAGCTCGGGTAGTGATGTGCTACCACGAGCATCACTAGACAGTGTATGCATGATGTATCTATTGAAAGCTGATAGCTTTAGGATTTTGTATGGTGATTTTTTCCTGAAATCCTATGTGCTTCAGATGAGGTCTCGTGACCTATTTTTTGTAAACATGTTCATTAATATATATATATACAAACTTTTACCTGGTGTTTATATGTTTCAAATGGTGAATGTATTTTACATGAGTTTTATGTGTCTTTAATTGTTTATTTACAATGAACCATGTTTGATTTTGACATCGTGAATGGTCAATATGCCAATCTAGGATGTAATTAGCTAATGCGTCAGCAACTACATTATGTTCCCTAGGGATATGCCTATAAGTAATAGTTTCAAATGACCTTTCTAACAAGTGTACACTCCAGAAGAGGCGGAGAAGTATAGGATTTCTAATGGTGTAGACATGATTTAGATGAAAAACCATGAGTTGTGAGTCCATCAAGACTACCATATTGTGAACATCCTGGGAGGCATATTTAGTCAGAAGACCTATAACTGCTCGATACTCGGTGATGTTGTTGGTAGCGGGACCAATACAAACCGCTCCTGAACTAACCAAATATTTAGTCGGGGAATAGAGGACCTAAGAAGCTGAGGTGAGATTCAAGGTGTGGCAGCAAGCACCATCAGCAAAGTTGTAGAAATCCATCTGCTCTACATGACCAAAACATGGTATAAACAAATGCGGACACTAAACTCAAAACCATATTAAAAATACTAAAAGCAAACTGAAAGTCAAGCAATATACATATATACAAGATACTATCCAAGAAATACCTAGGCATAGTACCTATTTAGGTACAACCCATTGCAAGGTTGCCAAAAAGGGATTCCATCATATTCAATGAGCTCATAGGCCCCTTTCTCTAAAACTTTAGAAATGATAAAAGGACCATACCACATGGACTCGAAATTTCCTTTCCCTAGTTTGTTGTATCTCTGGTTGTAAGTAAAAACTAGGTCACCCCGATTAAAGGAATGAGGTTGGACGGATTCATCATACTGTGCCTTAATGCATTTCTTATGTGCCTCATTAGCCAAGGAAGCATATCTCTGAGTCTTGTAAGGGTTATTCAAGTACAAAAATCTTTCTTCCTCTGCAGAAGTGTCTGGGAGAAGTTTGACAACAAGTTGTAAAGATGGAATCTGACATTAAATCGGTAAGACAACTTCAAGTCCATAAACAAGTTGGAAAGATGTGAAACCAGTAGTTGTTTTCACCGAAGTCCTATAAGCCCAAAGAGCAGAAAAAAGAATGTGGTGCCAGTTGGATTTATGATATCCAACCATCCAATGACACATATTTTTCAAAACTTTGTTAATGGCCTCTACCTGACCATTAGCTTGTGGATAATATGGCGTAGAGTTTTCATGGCAAAAATATAGCTTGACACTCAGTTCTTCCATCATTTCATTACGGAAATGTGATCCATGATCAGTAAAAATGGACTGTGGGACTCCAAATCGAGCTATGATATGATTGAACAAGAAGAGAGTGGTAGTCTTACCATATTCCGCATATGTAGGCATGGCCTCAGCCCACTTTTTAAAATAGTTAATGGCTACGATGATGTAACCATGCCCCCCGGCTGAGGTAGGCTTACAATGCATAAAGTCAATCCCCCATTTGGAAAATGGGCCAACGAAAATGATGAGGTGCAGTGGAGCACGATGGGTGCGCTTTTTGTGATAAAAAATGTTGACAAGTTGAGCATTTCTTAACAGCCTTGTGACAGTCTTTGAAGATTGAATGCCACAAATAGCCAGCAGAAAGGATTTTCTAGGATGTAGCCATCCCAGAAAAATGGCTGCCACATGCTACAGAGTGGAAATCATTTAACACATGTTTAGCCTCCTCATGGGTGAGGCATCGCCGAAGAATAGAATCAATCCCACGTCTATACAAGGTATCATTCAGGATGAGGTAGTATTTTGTGTGGTGACGGATACAACAACGATCGCCACGGGATAGATGTGGCTGAAATCTTTGTGTTTGGAGATAAATAAGAAAATCTCCATAACATGGTTTGGTAATGATGATCAGGAAAAAAAATTCATCAGGAAATGAATCATCGGGCTCAGATTCCATTGCAGCACAGGGAATATCACACATGAGCTCAGAAAAAACCAAGGATTTCTTTGACGTGTCTTTGGCAAATTCCAGATCAAACTCCTGTAGTATGACTATCCATCAAGAGTACTTGCCCTCGAGCACCTGACGAGTCAGGATGTAATACATAGGGTTCAGGTCTGCCAATACAGTGGTTGTGCAGAGAAAAATGTAGCAACAAAATTTTGTACAGCAATGACCGTGGCCAATGCTAAATTCTCCATGCATGAATATCGGGTTTTAGAATCCATAATATTCTTACTAGCATAGTAAATCACGTGCTCCTAACCATTGGAATTTTCCTGCACCAAAACCATAGTGATGGTAGTAGTGGAGGTAGCAAGATACAAGAGAAAGTCCCTTGAATAATCCGGGGGGTGTATCATGGGTGAATGAGTCAGAGCGTGTTTGATATTATCAAAGGCACATTGGGCTTGGTCATCCCAGAAGAAGGGTGTATCACATGTGAATGAGTCAGAGCGTGTTTGAGATTATCAAAGGCATGTTGGGCTTGGTCATCCCAGAAGAACAGAGTGTCCTTCTTGAGGAGACGCATATAACCATGCATTTTCTCTGCAAAAATGCACATGAAACGATGGAGAAAGTTTTCCTTCCCTTGCAAACTTTGGAGTTCAAGGAGATTAGTTGGGGCTGGTAGAGCTAAAATGGTGGTAATTTTCAAAGGGTCTATCCGGATGCCATCTTTGGAGACCACAAAACCTAGTAGACGTCCCATCTCAATGAAAAAAACACATTTATGCAGATTGAGCCGTATATTATAATGACATCATCTCATGAAAATATATCTAAGATGACCAGGGTGGTCCCCCTGTCGCTGTGAATGAGCAGGGAGGTCGTTAAGGTATGGTTCAACAATATGTTAAATATCGTGAAACGCATAGGACATCGCATGCTGAAAAGTGGCTCCAACATTTTTCAAGCCAAAAGGTAACTTCGTATACGCAAAGGTTCCCCATGGGAAAATGAATGCCATCTTGTGCTGATTGGTGGGTAATATCTCAATCTGATTGTAGCTAGAAAAGCCATCCATAAATGAGAAGATGACACTTCAAGCATAGTTGTTGATAATATGATCGATGTGCAAAGTAGGAAAGTTGTCCTTGGGACAAGCTTTATTCAAATCCATAAAGTCGATACAGACTCTAATGGTGCCCTATGTTTTATTGACAGGGACAATGTTCGATACCCATTCCATCAGGGGTACGGGATAAATAAACCCAGCTTTAATAGTTGCGGCCTTCCGTGGATGGACTTGCCTTAGTTTTTACCTGACAGGTTTAGCCATGGGATAGGTTTTAATCTCGTGGACCACAATGGATGGGTCAATCCCCGGCATCTCTTCATAGGACCAGGAGAAAATATCACGAAATTCTTTGAAAAGTGCCTTATATGCTTCAGATTCATCTGCCAAGAAGTTCTTCCCAACATGAACATGCTCGATGGTACCAGGATTGGCTGATATGTCAATTGGATTTGTCTGAGTAATGTTGCAAAGGCTTCCTTCAGAATCTATGTCTTGCAACAATATGGGACTTTGGGGTTCTTTAACAATATCAGTGGAAAACAAGGATGCAAAATCATGGTTAACAAAACTGGTGTTGGGGAGGAACATGGATCTATGATGGTGATCCTCCCAAATGGACTCATCTGTACTCATGATCTCCATAATGGACTGGTTGGAAGGAAAAGTCTCAGAGAGATAATATAGAACAAGAAGAGATGGTTCTAACCAGTAAGGTAAGTGGTAAGGATCCGAAGCCACTAGATGAAGGTCATTGGTGTGATCATCGGAAAGGGTTTGAATGGTGTTATACACTTCTTCGTGTGGAATCAATGATGTGGACTCAACAATTTGTTTTCCTTTGGGTTCACAATCAATTGATGCAATCATATGAACTGTCGCGGTATCCGTGTTAGGAGGAGTGGATGGAAAAATACCCATAAGGGATGAGTCCTTCAACATGCCTACCCCAATCGACTGGTAAGGAGGAGGGGAATGGCCTAACATGGGGATGTTATTAGCCATAGAGGAAGTAACATCCAGAGTACAGAAATCAAGCTGGTCAATAGTAACAATTCTCCCTAGATGCAAAAATTGGACTATTCGGAATACTGTCGAAGCGACAGCAGTCATGGCATAAAACCAATTTCTTCCTAGAAGGAGGTTGTAATCTAATGGGGCATCTACCAATTCTACTTGAATAGAAATATTTTTTCCCCCAAGCTCAACTGCGAGGACTGATATGATACCATGGGGCTAGAAACCTCATCCATCAAAGGCCTTCAAATTCATAGGTGATGTTACAAGCTCGGGAGAGCTGAGAGCTTTCCAACAAGACAGAGACAAAACCGAGGTCAAAGCTCCTTCATCTAGTACCATTCTAAAAACCTTCTTTCCAACTACTTTCGTAATGATTTTAAAAGCAATTTTATGAGGTAGCCTAGACTTATAGTTCTCAATATTGAAATGAATCAAATTAGTATTATCCAGGTCTAAAGCTCCTAATGTAGTTAACATATTTTTGTGTTGTATAGGACAACTTTGGAGTACTTCTAAGGTAGACATTGCACAAGGTTCCTGAGCGATATTTTCAACTACATTATAAAATTGAGTAGCTTAGTCATTAGGGTTAAAAATAGTTTTCCTAAGAGTACTCTTTGGTGGATGCAAAATCATATCGAAAGTAGGCTTCTCGATGGTTAGGGGGACAGTAGACGAGGATTCGGGAGAACCAGTAGAGGGAGATTTCCCTAA